>APFE031673846.1:17940-50988 GCA_000404065.3 Pinus taeda | reverse complement strand
TGATAATTTTATACAGAAGTATCCAGAACTACTCAAGCGTTGAGGACAACACTTTTTTTGAAGGAGAGGGGCATGTTGGGTCCTATAATACTAGTGATTACCCCATTACTATGGTAGTTGTACCCCTTATTAATATTGTTGTGCCCCTATTGCCCCCATATTGTTATTACTGTGCCCCATCGAATCCCTCTATTGTTATTTTTGTGGCTTATATTATTATTGTTAGGTCGGCTGGGTTATATTGTGACTCCTTAGACTCCTATATATAGAAAGGAGGTTTTGTCATTTGAATCATCCAAGAATTGTTCATTTATGTAATGTAAAGGAGGTTGCCCCCTCGAAGAGGCTGAATTCTAAGGTGTTGATCTATCTTTTCTACCTTTTCTTGAGCTGGTTACATAACACAACCTTCCTACAACCATGATTAATCATCAATAAAATGCAACAAGCACATGAAATGCAAGCATAGGAGACACACATGCAACTAACATGCATTCATTACTAACACATTCAACCCATCTAGTCTGATAGTTGAACCATGCTCTGATACCACTATTTAACATCAGCCTCCCACATCTACCCAAGTAACCATGCCAATTGAGATAAACATGAGACAAGAGGCTACTATGATCAGGTTCAACCTCCTGGGTAATGTTAAGGAAGTGGAATCGATGAAACATCACACATGGTCATCCAACATCATCAATAGAACCCTCAGGAGACAAGTCAGCCACTCAAACAACTTGTTCCTAGGTTCTGTTGTTGTTCTGGATCTCTTAGGCCATAGTCACTCTCATGCTATGGGAATGGGAGCAACGAGAGACCTAAATTCTCTCTCATAGGCTTTCCTGCCATCAACTATGGACTAAAGTTGCAAGTTCCGTGCTAGTGATCCCAAAATTTAAGTCACTTTTTTAGGCCCAAAGCCCAGGCCACTGCCCATAATGGAATGGAAGCTTGAAATCAGTAAATGTATAGAGAAAACATATGCCCAACATGTAACCTGTAGGTGTAAACCACATAATTAAGTGTAGGGATCTCACACTTATCTGAGAATCGCTATGAACCATTATTCCCTCATGCCAATTGCTGCATTATCCTCTATTAGGTGATAGACACATTATCTATTCATATACAAGTAAAAACATGATGAGATCCATACAGAGCTATTATCATCAAATTTACAGATAACTGACATAATAGGAACAAAAATACCATGAATAGATCAGCCATCAAAATCCGTATATACATCAGTATATTTTCACATGAAAATCAAGGGAATGAATTTCTCATTAATCAATGCAATGAACCAACTGGATATGGGACTACCACATTCCATCCGCCACAAAATGGTTGAGCCAAGTCTCTCTTAATCCATCCACCCCCATGTCATGTTCCAAGCATGAATATGGGACTCAAACCAAAAGAACTCACCTAGGGCATATTGAGGCTAAACCACCTCACCCTCATCAATAGAAATCAGGCTTTATCGTAATCCATCCCGAATCACTAGGCCAACACAATGAACGCATCATAATAGGATTTATCGTGATCCCCACCAGATCACTAGGGAAAAAAAGCATGGATGCCATCAAATTTCTCCACCTACACCGTGAGGAATTTTCCTGTCTTCTAATCTCTTAGGCTTTATTGCAATCCAAAGCTGGATCACTAGGCCCTAAACCGAGACCCACTCTCTAGGATTTACTACATATGCCAAACCTAGGATTACTAGGCTCAACAAAGATAAAACCACCTCTTGGCATTACTAAATATCATATCTTTCACTCATAAGGATTCCTAGGCCCACCAAGGCAACAAAATCTTGGCTTTACTGCAACCCACAGTATGGCTCAGGAGTCACTAAGGTAGTGGATATACCATGATCCATAGTCTAATTTCCGGACCACTATGCCATGTGCTCTATCATTCAGAGATCCACCCCACTCAACTTCAAATCCATCTGCAATCCATCTCAACGAAAACATGAGAACCCCATTACACCATAGCTATCAAAAAATGGCAAGGCTAGGCCGAAAAACATTGTTACACTTGGCAAAACCCATGCCATGATAGAAGAGAACCACATGCAATACCATGAATTCCAAATATAGTAAGGAAAATACACATGCAAGTCGATACCTGCAATGAAGCATGTCGTAGCTGCTTGATCCTACCTTTCCTTGCTTGATATTTGCTTCCTCTTGCCTTCTTTTCCTTTCTTGCTCCAATGCCAAAGTGCTCCAAGAAAACTCTAAGTGTCCAAGAGTATGAGAGAGAGAATAATGAGAGTGCTCCAAAGCTAAACTAACAAAAGGTTACATTGGCCAAGCTTAACACTAAAAAAGAAAAAGCTTCCCAACTAATCCTCATAAGCCTTTTTATGAATGAGGCCTCTATTTTCCTCATTTTCCATTATTTTCCTTCATTTTCATCCTCACATGCAACCTATGACCTTTCACCTCCTTTTCCTCCTAATTTCCATTATTTTCAGAAATAATTGTGCCAAAAATGCCATTGTCTTTTTCAAATTCCTTAGCCATAAACAACCAAATGAACACCCCCTAGGATGTCCTTCCCACCATTTTTATCTTATAGTACATGCCCCATTATCCATGGTATTTATATATTTTTACATGGAATTTTCACCAAGGCTATTACATCATTTCTGCATGTAGGTATAATAGCTATAATGTTAGATTCCTTTGAAAAAATTATGTTTTCATGCTAGAATAATAACTATTATGCGAAGGATTATGTATTTGCATTTTGTATTTCAGTGCACGAGTTTTAGCTATGGTGCTAAATTCCTCGAAAAGCGAATATGTGTTTATTTTTTATAGATTCCTCGAGGAAGAGATAGGTATTGCATGCATAAAAGAGTAGTTAATTGTGATATATTTTCTTGAAAAAGAAATATGCATTTACATGCAGAAAAGGAAATAGCTATGATGTTAGATTTCTTGAAAGATTATTTATAAATTATGGTGCATGAAATGATAAGAGTCAAAGTTATTTATGAAGGCTTGGATATGAATTTTGGCATGAAGTGGTAAGGATCAAGATTGTTTCTTAAAAGTTACATAAAAGAATAATAGGTCATGCTAGCATTATTGAAAATATCATGTGTTGGTATAACAAAATTATCATTGTTGTGTCAGCTTTCTTTTGAGAAAGAATATGCATGTGCATACATAGGAGTACATAACATGTACTGTGTTAGCTTTCTTTTACATATTTTCATACACAAAAGTAATAGTTGAGGGGTTAGTTTATTTTGGGTAAAGTTTATATAAATGCATGTACACAGATTATAGCTAATGTGTTAGTTCCCTTAAAGAATATGGGTAGTTGTGGTGGTTTTATTTTGGAAAATAATGTGTTCTTGTGCGAAGGAATTAATAGCTTTTGTGTTTATCTTTGGAAACATTTCCCTCTTCTTGTGCGAAGAAATGGTAATAACCATGGAGATTCTTTTAATTATTACCTTGTTCTTGTGGTTAAAAGTATAATTTAAGTATCCCCTTCTCACGATACATGTGAAGTGGGGATAATTGAGCTTACCTTGGCAATCTTTATGCATTTTACCGTATGCATGTGATACTTGAATGATAGACATGTGTCATACTATGTACATGTGTAAAGATACACATATGTGTTTTGGTATATATGTACATTTATATAATACATGTAAAATGTGGATAACAGGCATGTCACCATACTTGGTATACGTTTTATGTATGCACATAAAAATATGTTCAAAGCATTGCTAGTAAAGATTATTTATTGATTTGATAAATATTTTATCTAATCATGATATCAAAGTTTGTTGACAAGTAGCAATTGCAGGGAAGGATTGTGTCATATGTGAAAGATAAATTATGTTTAATATTATGGTAAACAATGAACTAGTGATCCATGCAAATTGAAGGAAGGTGAATTGCAGGATAAACCATTAATGGAAACACTAGGCCACAAAGACATAATGTTCACGGATTTGTGGGTAAATGATAGCATGATAAATGTAATAGCTTCTAGCTACTTATGTTGAACTTAAGATGACATTTCTTTGTAATATTCCTTTGGAATAATGGTCAAGTGATGGACTCCCTTACAGTCACTGAGTGAGGAGTGAACACCCTCATGAGCATTTAATAAAATTAAATGTTTGTTGGTTTTTCGCTATGAGATTTCCAAGATATATCAATGTTCAATGACATGTTTTCATTTTGTGTCATTCTAATTGTTGTTGCTTCCTTAGATGTCGTTAACACTTACATCATCAAACATGTGATTAAACAACTTAATGAATTAATGATGATAATGATGTAACATTACAATAAAGAGTTTATGATACTATGTTGCAACGATCGTTATTATGTTAAGTAACTTACTATTCCAGTCCTAAATTCATTTTATATAATGATGATGGTAAATCTAATGGTCAGTTAAGGATTATGGAATAAGTAAATTCAGATTATTACATGCTAGCAAATTTCGTAATATTTTTTCTAATCCTATATACTTTCACACGAGGTTTACTAAGAGATATTACATGGTTCTCATCTATGGGCTAGTTTTATTTATTTAATCAAGTTTTTAGGAGTAATATAAAACCCATTAATTTACCAAAAAAAAAATAATAATAAAAAATTAGAAAATCTAACCGTTAAAAAATTAAAAATTTAAAAACTTTAATTTAAAAATTTAAAAACTTTAATTATTTTTTAAGGGAAAAAATATAAACAAATTTTCTTTTCCCATTATTGTTATACTTCGAATTGTGATAATTAAGTTTGGACATTTCATGAATTTCAGGATGCCTTATCACATGTAAATTTAAAATTAAATGTAATGATCCTTGTTACGTTGCGTTATCTGGTATTTAGATTATAGGAATAAATGTCTAGCGTAGTAGTAATTATATGAATATTGATGTTTAAAAAGGCAATAGCTTATCGAATTTAAGCGCAACTTATGTATTAAATAAAAAGAATAATTATATTAATACTTTAATTGTATAAATTTATATTATATTTATTATATAAAATTAAATTTGTTTCAATCAATTTTTTTTTTATATCACAATTTGGATTTTTTTAAAAATTATTATTAAAAATTTTTAAAATATAAAATTAGATGTTTTTTTTGGTATTATTATTATTTGTGGTGTTTTTTCACATGAATATTAAATTTAATTGGTTGTTCTAAAATTTTGAGATTCACTTTTAATGTAATATTATTTTTTATCAACCATTTTTTTTATTATTATTATTTATGTGGTTTTCTTTTTCACAATGTAATATTAAATTAGATTAGTTGCTATAAAATTTGAGATTCACTTTGTAATAAATTATTTTATTAACTTTTTTTAAATTATTGGAAATTTTTCTAATAATTAAAATTTTATAGTGATTTTTGAAAACTTCTCTTAATATAAAAGTAAAATTTTAATCAAATTTAATACAAAAGTTAAATCTTAATAAAATTTAAGTGGTTCTTTATATTTTTTAATGATGATGATGATGGTTAATATCTACTGAGACCAAACTTTGGTCTATCAGACTTAAGGAAACGAATTATTTAGTTTGATTTAAGATTTTATTCTTATGCTCAAAAAGCTTGGAGAGAAGCCTTCCAAGCTCACCATAATTTTGACATCGTAAAAGGCTAGGAAGGTTAGTATTGCAAAAGAGATTTTGAAACTGAAATCTAATGTCGTTGTACGCGGAGCACTCTAAGAGGAAGTGATTTTCATCCTTGATGTTCGTATTCTCACAGAGATGGCATCACCTTTCCATCCATGGTGTTTTAGGAACTACCTAATGACCCGTTTCACTATGGATCTCATGAGAGTTCGTTCTAATCTTGGTTATATTAATTTTCTTCTTTGAGCTAGTTAAAACAGAGAGATACTTTTGATCTTCTAGGGTGGGGTTGATGACCTCCTTATCATATCTTAATTTTATTTTAGCTGCTAAACCTTTCTCACACCACATTTTTTCTTTGAACTTAGAAGTAACAATATTTTTAATGTTATTAATGCTTTGCAATGCAACATTCTTGTCGATCTCCCAATGTTTTAACCAGGCCCTGGTGTCTTTATACCAGCCTTGCTTGAGCCTTAGGTGGTTTTGGCTAGAATTTAAAGCTAGTTTAGGAAGTCTATGGTCTCCTATGTTATTGAGCTTATGCCTGTACAATAGAAGCCTAGTCATAGCTTGACTCTCAATAGGGGAAAGACCCACTTCTATAAGGAGAATAGGATAGGGTGTGTTACTTTTAATTTTGAGGTTATACGTTATAAAATGCTTCTGGATTTGCTCAATATTTCTCCAGGATTCTCTAGAGATGCTACTACCCCAAACCTCACATCCATATAAGATAACCAGAGTGACTAAAGTTTCAAAGAGGAACTTCTTTCTATCCCACATTATGAGGTTTGCCATTTTACAATTATTTTCAAGACCAAAATAATCTTTCCACCCACCATTAATCCTTTTCTCAATGTTATAGTTTGATTTGAGCTTGTGATGAATATAAATTCCTAGGTACTTGTATGAAGACACTTCCTCCAAGTTACTATTTTATACATAAAATTAGCGTAAGTGTCCTTCTTGGATTTGATAATCATAACTTTTGTTTTGTCAGTATTAACAATCATACCCACGGTAGAGCAAAAATCCTTAATAAGTCTAAGTTGCTTATCAAGATCAGATGGGCAGCTTGTGAGAAGAATGATATCGTCAATGTAGAGAAGAGGGATGATGACTATCACAGCTAAGATCATGCCAGCACATCCTGCTTCCTCTAAACAACCTTCTAGATTTTCGATGTAAATGCCAAAGAGGGTAGGGGAGAGGGGGTAACCTTGTTTAACTCCGATATTACACTTAATATCTTTCGACCACCCCTCATTTCTCTTTAATTTGGCAATTACAATCTCGTATAACCTTATAGTGGCAACTCTCAACTCAAAAGGAACCTTTAGCTCTTCTAATCTATTCCATAGGTTGTTTCTAGGAACCATATTGAAAGCCTTTCTAAAGTCCACAAAGCAACAAAAGAGATTGGATTTATCATTATGACATTCCTCCACGATGATCCTAAGCGTAATGAGGTGGTCCATTGTTGAGTGTTTCCTTCTAAAACCCACTTGGCCTTTAGCCCACTTACCTTCACTTTCAAGCCATATGCTTAACTTCTTTTCCAAAATAATACCATATAACTTGGCTATGAGAGGGCTGATCATAATTGCCCAAGAATTAGAAGGGTTATTTGTATCCCAACTTTTAAAAATAGGGATAATGAGGCTTTGAGTACATGGTTTAGGGAACCCTTGCTTGACCACTTGATTGAAAATATTGTGGATGTGGGGATGAGGACAAGACCTCCAATTTTTAGGATTTTCGCTTGGTAACCTTCAATGTCCTTAGCTTTCCCATTAGCCAAACGATTAATCCCAAAATCAATGTCTTCTAATGAGAAAAAATATTTTGTGGTGAGCAGGGTTTTAAAGTTATCCATGAAATTTGGAGATTCATAAGGCTTTTTAAGATAGGAATTCGAGTCGTGTAAAGCAATTTTATTATTATCTTTAGTTTTCCTAGTTAGAATCTACCTCTAGAATTTCTTAGGAGCTACCATAGAGAGGTGTAAGATATCCTCTTGTCTTTTACAAATATACTACCTTTTTTCCTTTTAATTAGGACTTTGTATATTTTTATCTTGTCAATTTTAAGAGATTTGTCAAAAACTTCCTTAATTTCTCTCCTCGCACTTTTACAATCTTTGTCATACCATGGGTTGGTTTTGCTATTTCTTTTATTACTTGAAACTTCAATTGAGAACTTGTTAATAGAATATGAGAGGGTTGTAGTAAAATTATGATAGAGTTCTTCTATGTTGTCTATGCTAGATAGAGGAATCAAACTAGTTTTTAATTCATTTAGAAAGAGATCTTTTTTATTTCTATCAAAGATTAAGTTCTTTTGGTTATAAGTATTATCTTCTATGGGATCTCTATGCATGACAGAATTGAGAGTTATAAGTAAAGGCCTATGATCAGATTCAGGCTCATGGTCGTTTAGGATGTCAAAATTTATTATTTAGTTATATAAAGGGAGATCAGAGATAACATAGTCTACCACGCTGCTACCAAGCCCATGGATGCAGGTCATCTAGATAGAATTGGGCCACTTCTTTAGACTGTTGTAAATTATGAGATCCTGAGCACTATAGAGCTTGACTAGCTCTGATCCAAACAAATTATCCTCGCTGTCTTTAGAGCTCCTTTTGTACCAGCTAGCTAGAGGAAGATATTCATCTAACCAAAAAGGATTTGGGTTGGAATAATTGCTTAGAAGGATAACTTGGTTTCTTGAAGTTTGAGCATTAAAGTCACCCATTAAAAGGATATTACCTTCATTCCTTAGGCTAGAAATATCATTCTATAGACCATTGTAAGGACTAATTTTATCTAGATTCTTTTTCTTATAGAAATTAGAATTAATAGGGGGGAAATAACAGAATGCTATGTATGTCTTTCTATCATAAATGTCAGTAATCTCTATCCAACTATATTGGTTATAAGGGTCGTTTTTATAAATCCTAGCATGGGGAGAGATGTTCTTCTTAATATAACAAGCTATACACCCAATGCCTCTATGGGAGGATCGCTTGTTCTACGTAGACCATAGTGTAAAGCCATCTATGTTAGGGGGCTTAGATTCTTCGTGCTCCCAAGCTTCAACAATAAATATAATATTGACATCATTCAAGATCCAACTTAGCTTGGGGCCTTTGTTCCATGGAAAGCCTCGACAGTTTCAAGAAAGAATCCAGAGCATGTTGAATTGCTATTTATTAGTATCTTTTTGGTTTCTATCTCGAATAACAACTTTTCTATTTCTGATTATTGCCCATTTTCCTTCCTTCCTAGATTCCTTTACCTTTTGAACCTCCTTTCTTAATTCTACTTGATCTTTTGGAATGAGATCTTCATTTATAAATATTCCCGTTCCTTTTAGACTTGAGGTTTTACTAAGTATGTCATATTTATGATCAGTATAGCTCACCTTTATTTGGATCAATCTTCCTTTATTCTCAGTTAGTTGTCCCAACCTTGTTGCTTATGTGAGACACATTGTTTCAATTCGTAATGTGTTATGTAATTCTATCTGGGCTATGGCTAAAGTATCCTCGTCTACCCCCTCTTTCAAACCGAAGATTATAAGGTTCAAGGCCCTTTTTTTACGCTCATGGTCTAATTCTATCAATTTTTTCATTTCATATTTAATTGATTTGATATCTAATTTACCTGCCATACTATTTAGGGTGAGGCAACAATTAACTTTTTCTTCTAGTTCTTTAATCATGTCCTTCATTTTAAGACTCTCTAAAGTATCATCATCTCCTTGCTGAGATGTTTGGTTTATATCTTGGTTTTGTTTTTCTATAACCTGCAACCTAGTCTCCACTGCCTCCATTTTATTCTCCAATAGTTCTATTTTATTTTCTATTTGTTTTTGGATGTTGTCTTCAAGATATGTGAATTTATTTTCCAACATGGATACTAACTCTTTTTGTAGCTTGACTTATCTTTCTTCTCTGCATTTCTCTAAAGACTCTATATACTCATAGAGGCTCTGTATAGTACCTATGCTAGGTCTACCTTTGGTAATCTTTGGCAGTTGTGGTGAATTATTCATACTTCAAAATATATGAGAAGATATGTATTAGAAAGAGATAAGGAATGCATGCACCCAATATCAGCAAGTCGGACCGTAGACCCACATGCCTCGAATTGGGTCGAACCACAATCCGCAAAATGAATTAGATCTCTAATCTCTAGTTCACAAAAATTGATACCGAATATCTTCACTGAATTTGTGAGTACAATCCCCCAAAATTATCAATGTCTGTCTGTTTCAATTTTTCTTCCCTCTGTATTTGTTAAAACTCCATTATTCTTTCAATATGATGTCCTCTCTGGATTTTGTAAAGATTATACGCCCATATTATCTCTATGTGACCATTTGAGTCAAGATCGACCCAATGAACTCCAAACCATCGGAACAAATTCGACTTCTCACGAAAATATTCTAAATAATTTGTTGTCGATGTAGATGGGATGTTCACACATATTTACAGTTACAACTTTGATCTAATACTCAAGTTATGATGAAGTCCGAGTTTTAGTCTAGCACCTAGGGTTTCGAGTTTCCTTAGGGTTTTCTTGATTTGCTCAGCCCAGAGCAACAATGGAGAAAAGCAGTTGTTGTTGCTTCTTCAAATGGTGCATAATCTCCCCCCATTTCGCATGAGTGTGCTCTTATTCTCCCATTACCTAATGTCATTCCCTTTCCTATAGGGCCACTGGAGAAACCTTAGCTCTTCCTCACATGCTTTCCTTTCCTCTTCTCCAGCAATGGCTTTCAAAACCATATCTTCTGAGAATGACGATAAGGTTGGAGAAATGTGGCTTCTCTAAATCGTCAAATGATGTTCCAGGACTTGATCTGATCCTAGGATTGCCTTCATGTTCTTGTAAAGCTTCAACGATGTCAGATCTACGTCAAATATATATAGGGTCACCGGAGAAACCCTAACACTTCGTCATATGCTTTCCCTTCCTCTTCTCCAACAATGGCTTTCAATAAACCTTAATTATCATCATTATTATCAATTTAAAAATTAAAAATAATCATCAAAAATTTTTATTTAGGAAAAAAACATTACTAAAAAAGCATACAAAACATAACTCCATTATTTTAAAATAAAATAAAAACTATTATAACAACTTAATAATAAATAATTTCTCAAATTATTAAATTATATAATAATAAAATATTTTTTACTTAAAATTAATATATATTAATTTTAAAATTTTATATATTTTATTTTATAAATTTTATAAAAGTAATTTTATTTTTAAATTATTGAATATACTTTTTTATTATATTATGATTTACTATTTTCTCTCTTATTTAAATATTTTTAATAAATATGAAGTTAAAACTTAATAATGTTTTGTATCTTCTTTTAATTAATGAGTAATGACTGTGTAGTTAACAAAATTATATAATCATTATGGTTAACCAAATCATATAAAGAAAGTGATTTTGTTTTTAAATTAGATAAATAATATAAATGAAGAGATTTTGTTTTTAAAATAGATAAACAAGTTTTAGTTAATTGAGTAAGTCTAACTTTCATTTTGTCAATGCGATCCAAGAGAAACTTTAGGTGCCGATATAGCTTGATGGTATACATGTATTTCTTGAAATGCCCTTGAGTGTAACTGATGTCTGCAATCTAGTCAACCAACTCAACTATAATCTCAGTGTCTAAGAGGCACTAGCGCATTGAGGCTCTTTCACATTCTAAGTGGGTGAGTTTTTCTTGAATGGGGTTGGTAGTGAGCTCTCAGAATCTAGTAGTTTTTTCTTCCAAGCACTAGTGGGTTTAAGACTAGCCCCAAGAAGCTCACTTATGATAATACGTCACACGTGAATGAACACATGCATGTTGATGGGGAATGGGGGAAGCGGCATGAGGATAGGATCAAAAGGTCAAAGGAAAAGGGGGGAAGGTAGGTGTCTAAGAAAGAGAGGCCACATAATGAGGAGAGAGGAGAAGATGGAAAGAGGTGAGAGATAGCCCCTTAGTTAAGAGAGTTGGAGTGGGAAGAAGCCCACCAAGGGAGCAAAGGGAGAATTCAAGGGTGGTTAGAAAGGTGCACCTACCGATGCAAAAAAGTAATAGGGGCGGGCCGGAGAAGGTATGCACAACCGTAAAAGAAAAGAGGCTACAAGGATAAAATTCAGATGCAGGAGAATCCAGAGGAGACATTGGAGGTATAACACAATTAAAAAAGGAAATGAGACTATGGAGAGGATTCAAACCAGAGATGAAGTTGATGCCCACTAAAGGCTACTAGCATGTAGAGTGTCTTTTCACAATTTTTACCAGAGGATCTACTTCAGTATTGATAACATGCACAACAATTTCGAGTGAAATGGGAAACACCAACTTCTCCTCGATGCACCATGGAGCTAGATGCATCGCGTTGTTAAGTCTTCCTCTAGGGAACTAGGAATTTCTTATTTAAAAGATGGCAAGAGAGGGAGCAGAGTGAAAGGAATGGGCCAAGTCAAAGCTCGCAAAAGTGGGCCAACTAATCCCCATAGGGATTGCAAGGGCATTCAAATGATATGGCAACCAAAACAAGCCATATCTCAAGCCAGCCAAGATTGAGTAGGGGAATAAGTAAAACCTCTTGGATGGAGGTGGTGGAAAACAAGGAATAACAATTAAAATCCATAAGAGCCAAGCTAGCCATGGCTTGGAATTTGGAACTACAATCAATCTAGATGGCATGAATCATCATAATTTGAAGGACAACAAAGCTCTCGTATGGGGTGTTTTGATGTAGCGACATGTTTACCAAGCACAACGACATATAAACCATGGTTATGAGGTCATGCTGTCACATCTAGGGAAAATTCAAGGATGAAATTTTGCAAATGGGCTATTTTTTGGACATTTTCTGAAAAAAAGTAAATAAATAAATAATAAATAAATATTATATATATATATTATATATATATCTATATATTTATATATATATATATATATATATATCACCACTTTGGTTAAATCTTTGCCTATTTTTTACATATATATGATTAAATAGATAGTTTTAACCAAAATATTAATATTTTTAATAGTAAACTAAATGTTTTTTTATTGAATATTCCCCTTATAAATTTTCAAACCACAATAGTCACTTACAGTACTATATATAGGAAAATATTTAAAACCTTAAAACGTACCTTGGCCACATCCCACCCATTTCACTTGGGAGATAGTGGTGGCCCAAGCCCCTTCACCCCATCACTATATATAGGAAAACATTTTAAACCTTAAAAAATAGCATGCCACATCCCAACCATTTCACTTGGGAGGCAATGGCAGGCCAGGCCCTTTAACCCCATTGGTGAGACCATGTCTAATCTTTTTTAAGTAAATTAAAAATATAATTAGGTACATCTCTCTATTTTCAATAATATAAATATTTATTTAATTATTAACTTTTTGTAAATTAGATTTTTACATTTGATGGACAAATTTTTAATTGAATTAAAAAAATAGAGTGGTTAATTAGTTAATAATTGCGTAGATGCTTAGATTTTACATGACAGGAACATCAAATTTTTAATTTAATTAAAAAATAAAATGGTTAATTAGTTAATAATTGCGTAGATGCTTAGATTTTACATTACATAAACAAACTAACCTTTTTGTTGTAGAGTTTTTTTTTTTTTTTTTTTTTTTAAAGAAATTGCATATCTCAAATTATTCCCACTAATACAAATATGTATTCAAACTTATTATGGAGGCCTAAATCCTTAGGCTAAATCAACACATTTTTACAAATATATATATATAGATATATAAATTTTACTATACAAGATTATACCAATCTATCGTTTATACCTTTGAGACTAAGCAATGCAATTACAAGTTACAGTAACAAGTTCTTGGTACAGATCATAAATACAACCTGGTAACAAACTCGTTATTAACAGTTTTAATATTGATAAATAACTTTGCAAATCAGTAAATCAACACCAATTAGGCAAACTATAAAGACATCGCATCGACCCAAGACTTGGAACAATGGACTTTGGCTTCTTCGATTCCTTTCGGTGGAATTATATTAAACTTGAAAATTAATGTGGGCCGTTAGACTTTGGAAAATATGAGCAAATGAACTACCTCCCGCATGGTAGATCTGCAGACACTTTGCTTTTTTAATACGGAGCAGGGCCACCAAGCATATATGCATGGATTCCTCCATAGGAACATTCCTGAGCCTTCGATTTATAAACCTCCAAAATTCTTCTTTGGCAGATTTCGTTATCTGCCTCACCCACCTTACGATATTCATACCTTCCTCAAATTTACAATCGCCTACTGACTTTTGACTCATAACAAACGGAACCACACCGAAGCTATATGCATCGCTTTTCTTGTCCACTTTCAAAGTGTACACGTACTCTTGTTTGAATTACAAAAGATATTAAATTAATATTTAATAAATAAATAAATAAGTCATCATTTAATTATGTGTTTCACTGGATTTAATCTAATACTAATATCAGCTGGAGTTGTCTACTGTGGGGAATTGTCTTGACAGTCAAAAGTTGTTGGAATCCGAGAAAAAAAAAAATCTTGTAGAGGTAGTGTTTGAATCCTAGTTTTGATGGTGGAAATGGATTCAGCACTATCAAAAATATCTAGGGCACCTAAAATTTTGAAGTTTAACAACTATAACTTGGATTTACAAAAATCCTTGCCGGATTTTCTCTAAATATGACCGGAATTTCCATAACTTTCCAGGCAATTCCTTCAACTAATTAAACTACAGCATATCAAATAAGTGCACCCCTTCCCAAAAATGTATTCTTCTACTCTACATCTATACAAAACCAAAAACTAAAAATTGAATGCTATTAAAAACAATAATGATGAGTTTTATGTTAAAACAAATGAAAACAAGTAGTTGTTTTTAGAAAGTTTACATTAAAAATTTGGAGAAGCATTTTATTAAAAATTAAGAGCTAAAAGCAATAAATGTTTTTTAGAAATTTTATATTAAAAATTTGAAGAAGTTTCTTATTAAAAATAAAGAACTAAAAGCAATAAACGTACGAGTGTTTTATTAAAAAATTGTAGAGAAAGATAAGTTTTATGTTTTAAGAAATAAAAAATTTAGAACTTATTTTTTCTTCTTTTAATTTTTTAAATGATAATAATTACCATAGCTACAAGAGAGGATTAGTGGTGTTGAATTCAATTATGGGTTCATTTTTTGTTGTCTTTTCAAAGGATAATCTACATATACTCTTATTTGTTGAAATGTGGCAACAAGAATATTCCAATTTTAATTTGTCTTTGAATTAAAATTGAGAATTAAAATTCGAATTTAGTCTCACTAATGGCTTGAAAAATAATTAATTAATTCATTATGGGTTAATTAATTGGAGAATTTCAAGTTAGAAGTCTTTGTGAAGTCATGTAACATTTATTCCTTAAATTAAGGAGATTATCCCTTAATTAAGGAGATAAGGTTGAGTTGTATTTGAGTTGTAATTAGTTAGCTCAGTTTACTGAGTTAATTCCAGTTAGATTAGTTCCAAACTGTTTGAGGAACTAATTGTGAGTTCAGTCAGTTAATGCATGCATGCATCCAACTAGTGTACTCGAGATAACTAAAGATTCTTTCATAATTAACTCATGCATGTCTTATGAGAAATATCAAGTTGAGATTAAAGACAGGGACATTCTACTATAATTTGCATAAATTTTCCTATAAGGAAAACTCATGCATGCAGAAGGAACTCATTCCTTGAGGATTACACAATTTTATACGGTGTGTGATCAGTGTTACACATGGTAATAGTAGGATCACCCAGGAAAAATTGCGCTAGGAAATAGGAGGTTGGAGGGCAGTGTGGAGGACTTATGAGAAGTCTATTTGACCTATGAGCATCTGTGAGGATTGTATTGAGAGCTGGCTCATTGTGAGGGCTAAAGCTTTGTGTAATTCTGAGATATTTCCAACTTATACGATAATACAGATAGTGGGGTTTTTAGCTGACGCTTTCCCCTGAGTATTCTTCTCTGTTTCATGTGCATTGATTCTTCTTCTAGTTATATGTGTTTTGCTTGATCTTGCTCAAATCTATTAAGCTTCCGCAAGTTTGATTGTAGAAGTAGATTAAAGTAGTTTGCTTTAGTTATATTGCATTATCAAGTTAATTTATAGTCAAAATTTCTACATGGTATCAAAGGAATGGTTATCAGAGCTTTGAATAGTATACTAAGAAGATAATTCAAAGTTTGAAGTTTTAGGTTGTAGGTACAAATCGAATTCATCTCATACTTCAGGTTTGTCAATGGCGTTCTATGGCTTGAGACTCGAGTATGCCTTGGAAGGTAGCTCGAATTACATAGCATGGAAGGATAGAATGGAAGCTATATTAGAAGACAATGGCTTGAAGGATTTCATTAATCAAGGAATCCCAAAGCCCGCTCCAGCTAATGCACAAGAGTTGGTTAAGTGGAAAAAGTGTGTAGCGAAGGCGAAACGAATCATCCTAGAGGGAGTATGAGACCATATTGTCTTGAGTCTCCATGGGAAGGATACTCTGTTTTCAATGTGGAAGACATTGAAGGACCTTTAGAATAGTAGCGACCAAAGAAAATTGGCACTCAAGGATAAGCTTCAGAAAATCAAGATGGAGAAGGGCGATATTATTTCTACATATCTGAACAAGCTCACCACCTACAGAGATGAGCTTGGTAGTGTGGGAATAACTACTACCGATGATGATATGGTGAGCCTCACTCTCCTCTGCCTTCCAAAGAGCTAGAAAAACTACCAGGAATCTGTGAATGGAAGAGAGAAATTATTGGATTGGAAACGACTGTGGTTAGATCTCATGTAGGAGGAGATCAGGAGGAGCACATGAGATAGTTCTTCATCAAAGAATGATGATGAAGAAAATCTATCCTTAGCAATTAAGGCAAGCAAAGGGAAGGGGAAGGCTTTCCATTCCAAATCGAATTCTTCTTATGGAGGGAAGAAGGTTGAAAAGTCTAAAGTGAGATGCTTTAATTGTCATGAGATGGGACATTATGCAACTAATTGCCCATCGAAGAATTCCAAGAAGGGATCCTCGAAAGGATCGGAAGGTGAGGACTCTCAGTTCGAAATGGACTTTACCCTCATGGCATGCATGGTGTCATCGATGGTAGGTTGTGTTTGGTATCTTAATAGTGGAGCCTCATTCCACATGACCGACGATAAAAATTTATTTAGTACCTTGGAGGAGAAAGACCTCAAAATGCACATAGAGGTGGGTGACGATGGAAAGCACTGTGTTTTAGGAGAAGACACGGTTTCTTTTAGACGAAGCATGGAGCTCCTCTCACTTTGACTGATGTGAAGTATGTGCCTAGACTGAAGAAGAACTTAGTATCAGTCGCGACGCTGGAGGACAAAGACTACGAAGTTGTCTTCAATAAAGGAAATGTGTTCTTAGGACACATAGTTGTTGAGCCACTAATTTGTCATTATTATTATCACTCTTTAACGCCTATTTCATCCATTTATATGATTCTTAATCATGTCATTTATAAAACTTTATCATATAATTCCATTTTATAATTATTTATGCTCTTATGGATAAATATTATTTATTCTCCTTTATTTTTAATAAATTGATGATTATTATGCATGGTTTTACCAATGATGGTTTATTAATAAATTTGTTGTAACATCACTCACCATTTTAGCCTCCCAGGTATTTTCCAAATGGCAGATTTGATCTCCAGCTCATCATTAAATATGCCAACTCAGAAATTCCTTGGAATAAGAAGTGACAATTTCACATTGGAAGTTTCAGGCAAATGCAGAAGAATCTGGAAAATCTGAAATATGGGTTTTGTTTAGAATAGACCAAATTAGTGTTGTAGTGAGCAATTTTCCCTAATTCAATCCATATTAAGATAAACAAAAGGTTCCTTGAAGACATTTTTCTCAGATTCGTTGTTGCGGCCAGTTTCCAAATTATCTCAGTTGCAATGCCAAATTTGACATGTTCTTGTTGAATGATTCATGGAAAGATATTTCAGATATGATCTTGTTGATCAATTTGTTGTGAACAATCCAATTTGGTAGTGGGAATCATATTGTAATCATCTCGGTTGTAACTTCTCTTTTCTCTTTATGTATTTAAATGAGAACATAAATCAAAGAGGGGGGAATGGATTATTAGAGGTTAGAGATTAGATTAGAGATAAATAGGATAGGATAGGATGAGATATAATGGAAGGATTTAACTTGTCGCTGGGGACCTCAATTGTAATATATAGAATGTTATTCTAAAGGACACATCGTGCTGTAATGAGGATTCAATTCAATGGTTAATACATAATCTACGTTGTTGTTCATTAATATTCTTTGAAGTAGCTCAATAGTATTCGCTGGTGGCTAGGGCCCAGCCCCTAGTGGATCAAACTGCGATTCTCTATGTTATATCTTTCTAATTCACGCAAGTTTAATTGATTTGATGTTTTTCCATTCTCTACTAGTTTATCTTGTTTACTATTTTTTGATTTTGTGTATTGCAGTTAGTTTACCTTTCTTTAATTCTGACCTTATGTGTTTTGCAGCTTTGTCATTTGATTCTATTTATGCTTCCTGTAGATTAAATTATTTAGCCGCTAAGACAATGAATCCTATTGAATTAATTAGTTGTAAGAGTTTGGTTATCACTATTGAACTCTCAATTGACATCACTTCTATTTGGATTGCTGAGTTGAGATTGAGTGTGATTTAGATTGAATCAGCTAAGAAGAGATTGGTTATTTCTACTATGCTCTTAGTTTATGCTATTGTCAATTGAATTGTTTGTGTGAGATTTGATTATGATTTCAACAGAGGATTAAGTCTTGATGCTTAGATGTAATATTTCTGTTAACAATTGCAATTTGAGTTTTATGATTGCATCCCGTTACTCTTGTATCAAGTTTATTAGTTCAACTTAAAAAGCATTACCCTTTGGATTTATAGCTTGCACATATTGTGTACACTCTTGAAACAAAATGACTTACCCAGGTTGATAATTAATGTGAGGCAATTAGGAGTTTTAAAAGACACCTTTTAGCACCCAACATTTTTACAATACTTTCAGTATCCACTCAGCCTATATCAGCTTCAATAAATGTCATTCCATACTTGACATTCTACATTTTTCTTTTCGAAGGTAAAACTTGAGGTAAAATAGCATAATTTTCTGATTTATTACGAATTTAGGAGAATTTTATGAAAATCCATTGAGCATTATTTATCATCATTCATTCCACATCTTTACCACTTCCCCTTTTTTAGAGACATATAATCTTTTAGATTGGGGGAGTGTTACTTACATTGATTACTTTCTTATGACCATGTAATTAATATCTTTTATCATCCATTGATCTTCTTGTTCATTCTCCACACCTCCCTTATTCCATTTTGTTTTACACCAAGCATAGATTTCAACAGATTGTAGCAACCACCTCAATTTGTTTTCTAGCATTTCATAAGGGCATACTAACTTTCCAGTTTGGTGGAGGAATTGCTACACATGATGAATGTCTTCTACTTTCTTTTTCATTTAAGGCATACAATTTCATTTTTATACAATGTAGACATTGATTTGCATATATCTTTAAAAATATGAACTAAATTCTTGTGATTTGTATAAAACAAAAAGGTATCATTAAAATACACAAACCCAGATAATTTCAAGTTAAATTAGTGCATAAAATTTCGGAAATCATGCACTATCACCTACAGCCATTTTGTTTATATCTCATGATCCGTGCATCAAAACAATCTGATTTTGGATCATAGAAGCATTAATATAGTAGAAATCTACTTGTAAAATTTCAGCAAAATCTGGTTTGTAGTTTTTGAGAAAATGGTTAGTGGAGTTTGCTATTACCTATATCATATTTTGTGGCAACTTCATATACATATAATTGAACATCAATGTAAAATTTGTTACGCCTTCATCAAGATTGCTAAAATTGAATATTCATTATTTCAGGAAGAATTCATTTGTTCCATCCATTTCATGAGTTGAGATGAAATTTTTTTGTATTATTTCTTGGTTAATACAAAGGATTTAGGTTGCATCAGGACATGAAATAAATTTAGTTTGGGGGTATGTTGAGCTGCTAGTTTGTCATTATTATTATTACTCTTTAACTCCTATTTCATCCATTTCTACCATTCTTGATCACGTCATTTATCATACTTTATCATATAATTCCATTTTATAATTATTTATTCTATTACGGATAAATATGATTTCTTTTCCTTTATTTTTAATAAATTGATGAATATTATGCATGATTTTACCAATGATGGTTCATTTATAAATTTGTTGTAAAATCACTCACCATTTTAGCCTCCAAGATACTTTCCAAATTACAGATTTGATCCCCAGCTCATCATAAAATATGCCAACTCAGAAATTCGTTGGAATAAGAAGTGACAATTTTTAATTGGACGTTTCAGGTAAATGAAGAAGAATGTGGAAAATCCGAAACATGGGTTTTGTTAAGAACGAACCGAATTAGTTTTAGAATGAACAGTTTTCCTAAATTTGGTCCGTATTAAGAGAAACAAAAGGTTCTCTGAAGATGTTTTTCTTAGATTCACTATTGCGGAAATTTTCCCAATTATCTCAGTTGCAATGCCAAATTTGACCTATTCCTATTGAATGATTGATGGAATGATATTTCAGATATGATCTTGTTGATCAATTTATTGTGAACAATCCAATTTTGTAATGGGAATCATATTATAATCACCTCGATTGTAACTTCTCTTTCTCTTTGTGTATTTAAATGAGAACAAAGATCAAGGAGGTGGGATGGATTATTAGAGGTTAAAGATAAGATTAGAGATAGATAGGATAGGATAGGAGGAGATATAATGGAGGGATTTAACTTGTCGCTGGGGACCTCAATTGTAATATACAAAATGTTATTCTGAAGGACACATCGTGTTGTAATAAGGATTGAATTCAATGGTTAATACATAATCTACATTGTTCATTCGTATTCTTTGAAGTAGCTCAATAGTATTCACTAGTGGCTACGGTCGGCCCCTGTTGGATCAAATTGCAATTCTCTGTGTTATACCTTTCTAATTCATGCAAGTTTAATTGGTTTGATGTTTTTCCATTTTCTACTAGTTTATCTTGTTTGCTATTTTCCGATTTCTTGTATTGCAGTTAGTTTACATTTCTTTAGTTTTGACCTTATGTGTTTTGCAGCTTTGTCATTTGATTCTATTTATGCTTCATGTAGATTAAATTATTTAGTTGTTAAGATAGTGAATCCTATTGATTTAATTAGCGGTAAGAGTTTGCTTATCGCTATTGAACTCTCAGTTGACATCATTTCTATTTGGATATCTTAGTTGAGATTGAGCGTGATTTAGATTGAATTAGCTAAGAAGAGAATGGTTATTGCTACTATGCTCTCGGTTGATGCTATTGTCAATTGAATTGTTTGTGTGAGATTTGATTATGATTTCAGCAGAGGATTAAGTCTTGATGCTTAGATGTAATATTTCTTTTAACAATTGCAATTTGTGTAGGTTTTAACCCCGAACAGAAATTACTTGCATACGAATTCTAAATCATAGGAAAAAAATAAAATGCGAGAGCATAACCCATAAAACACATATACACAGAGATTTCCCATTGTATCTCAAAACCGAGACTACCAGCTTGATTTTTCATTATATTCCTTTCAATGTTACAATACATATTTATACATGCCGAAGCATCCAATACCCTGGACCGAAAACCATTGCGTCCAAAACCATGGACCAAAAACCATAGGTAGGTTCGCCCAACCTAATATAGGGTCCAAAAAACTTTTTCTCGGGGCATTGCCCCGAACCCCGTAGAGGGGGGCTACCTGCCCCCCTCAAACCCCCCGGACAAGGGGAACTGCCGCTCCCCTGTGACCCCCCTGCTATGCAATCGGCGCAACGAAGGAGGGGCTCCGCCCCCCCGATTCACTACGTAGGTTAGTCGTGGAAAGAATATAACACAACCCAACAATTTGAGTTTTATGATTGCATCCAATTACTCTTGTATCAAGTTTTATAGTTCAACTTAAAAAGCATTACTCTCTGGATTTATAGCTTACACATATTGTGTACACTCTTGAAACAAAAATACTTACCCAAGTTAATAATTAATGTGAGGCAATTAGGAGTTTTAAAAGACACCTTTTAGCACCCTACAATAGCCACGGGTTAGACCAAGAGGATTGGGTTTCAGGTGAAGAATCTCTATAAACTAGACGTGGATGATTGTGCAGCATTGAGTTCAAAAGCAAAATTGGTGGAAAGCCAAGACATTTGCAAGTTGTGGCACAGGTGGTTGGGTAATTTTCATCATGGGGCTTTGAAGATAATGTAGCAGATATCTACTGGACTTCCCAAAGGTAAATTTGAGCAAGTTGACACATGCAAAGGTCGTACCTTGGGAAAGTATGCCAAGTCTTCCTTTCATGATCGAGACAATTAAGCATAAGAAATCTTAGAGGGAGTTCATACTGATTCGTGTGGACCATTATCAATGGAATCCACAACAAAGCAAAGGTATTATGTGATATTCATTGATGATTTTTCACGTAAATTCTGGATTTATTTCATGCAGAAGAAGGACCAAACCTTCTCAAAGTTTTGTGAGTTCAAAGCTTTGGTCAAGAAAGGGTCGGGGAAGAATATCAAGGCCTTGAGAAGCGACAACGGTGGAGAGTATGTCTCTCAAGAGTTTAAGGACTTTTGTGCAGTAGAAGGAATTAAATGAGAAATAGCAGCACCTCATAACCCACAACAGAATGGGGTGGCCGAGAGGAAGAATAGAATGATTGAAGGGGCAACATGGGCGTTGTTGCATGCCCAAAGCCTACCACTTCATTTGTGGGATGAGGCATGCAACATAGTGGTCTATTTGTAAAATAGAAGCCCGCATCGCATACTCGGAATGAAGAAACCAGAGAAAGCTTTCTCCGGTAAGCGATCAGACATGGGTCACTTCAAGATCTTTGGCTCATCAGTATATTTTCATGTGACAAAGGATGCACAAAAGAAGCTTGAGCCAACAAAAAAGTTGGGTATACTTTTGGGGTACACTTATACACCCCACAACTATTCGGTGTATTTGCCTACCAATTGGAGGACAGTGGTTCGCATAGATCTCAAGTTTGATGAGCAAAAGGCCATGCAAGTTTCCCTTGAGAGGGTGCTCAAACTACAGGATATGGAGGAACTATTGGTTACTAAGGAGGAGGAGCGTAAGACTAATGTGGAATAGCCACATGCAGAGGATCCAAGAGTGGAGACATCCATTCAACCAGAGTCTTCTAGAGATGGACAGAAGCACACAAGAGAAGCTGACAGATTGTTGTCAGATGCGAGAGAGTATGTGGGAGAACCATCTTCTCAACACATACAGAGGAGGTCACCTAGGAGGTACACTAGATACATGGCCCTTGTTGGGGAATGTATTGAGACTCAGCCATCTTATTTTGATGAAGTAATGCAGCGGCCGATTTGGGTTGATATTATGGTGGAGGAGTATGACTCCATAGTTCGTAAGAGTGTTTGGGATGTGATTCCGATACCGAATAATAAGTCAGTTGTGAGTTTTCGTTGGCTTTACAAGGTAAAGAAAGCTGTTGATGGTAGTTTGGAGAAGCATAAGGCAATATTTGTTGCCCGTGGTTTCTCACAGGTTGAGGGGATTCACTGTGATGAGACTTTTGCTCTTGTCGCAAAGTACTCATTTATCAGATCGATGTTGGCACTATCAGCACAGATGGGTTAGAAGATCCATCAAATGGATGTGAATAATACATTTATTAATGGCAAGATTGAGGAAGAGGTGTACATAAATTAGCTGGAAGATTTTGAGACCTTCGATCATGAGTTGCATGTGTGCCGACTCAATAGAGCTTTGTATGGGTTGAAGAAAGCACCTCATGCTTGGTACACCAGGATAGACAACTACTTCACTGGGTTCGGTTTCACAAAGAGTGAAGTGGATGTGAACCTGTACCACATCATAGTGAAATGTAAGTAGTTGATCATTTTTCTTTATGTTGATGATCTCATATTGATAGGTGATAATCGGTTGATCATGTCTTGCAAGGAGGAGTGCAAGAGAATTCGAGATGAAAGACATGGGTCTTATGCCTTACTTCCTTGGCATGGAAGTGTGGCAGAAGGATGGGGAGTTGTTTGTGTTTAAGGGCAAATATGCCAATGAAATACTCAGGAAATTCCACATGGAGAAGTGCAAGCCCATGCAAACTCCTCTAGCGGGTAACTAGAGGAAGGAGGATGCTACTTAAGGAGAAGTAGTAAAGGCTATTGTATGCAGGCAACTTGTGGGTTCACTAATGTACTTAGTGAACACATGACTAGATTTGTGCTATACGGTGAACCAGCTAAGTCAAGCAATGGTTCAGCCTACCAAGATGTTTTGGAAGGCAACAAAGCATGTATTGAGATACCTCAGAGGCACATCTCAGTATGGATTATGGTATAAACGGACAGAGGGAGTGAAGCTACAAGGTTTCACTGATGTAGATTGGGAAGGGAGTCCATCAGATCGGAAAAGCACATCAGGAGGGATTTTCAACCTTGGGTCAGCTGCAGTTTCTTGGTATAATAGTAAATAGAGATTGGTTGCACTCAACTCGGTAGAGGCTGAATACATGGCTATAAGTCAGGCAACATGTGAGGCCATCTGGATGCGGAAAATTCTAGTTGGTTTGTTTGATCAAAGGATGGATCCAACTGTGATCTATTGTGATAATCAGAGTTGCATCAATCTCTCTGAGAATCCAGTGTTTCATGATAGGTCCAAGCATATCAATATCTGATATCATCATCTTAGATATTGTGTAGCGAGGAGGATCATGTTGCTGCAATATATTTCGATAGAGGATCAAGATGTTGACATTTTGACAAAGGCATTGTCAAAGTGTAAATTCAAGTTCCATAGAGACAGGATCGGGGTGGCAGATAATCCCTTTCTTGTTGAGAGGGAGTGTTGAAATGTGGCAACAAAAATATTTCAATTTTAATTTGTCCTTGAATTAAAATTGAGAATTAAAATTTGAATTTAATCTCACCAGCTCCTCGAAAAATAATTAATTAATTCATTATGAATTAATTAGTTGGAGAAATTCAAGTTAGAAGTCTTTGTGAAGTCATGCAACAGTTATCCCTTAAATTAAAGAGATTATCCCTTAATTAAGGAAATAAGGTTGAGTTGTATTTGAGTTGTAAATAGTTAGCTCAATTTACTGAGCTAAATGTAGTTAGATTAGTTCCAAACTGTTTGAGGAACTAATTGTGAATTTAGTCAGTTAATGCATGCATACATCCAATTAGTGTACTCTAGATAACTGAAGATTCTCTCATCATTAACTCATGCATGTCTATTCTGAGAAAGACCAAGTTAAGATTAAAGACATGGACATTGTACTATCAGTTGCATAAGTTTTCCTATAAGGAAAACTCATGCATGCAAAAGGAATTCATTTCTAACTCATGCATGCAAAAGGAATTCATTTCTTGACGATTACACAGTTTTATAGGGTGTGTGATCAGTGTGAGTGATTAGTGTTACACATGGTAATAGTAAGATCACCCAAGAAAAACTGCACTAGGAAATAAGAGCTTGGAGGGCAGTGTGGAGGACTTATGAGAACTCTATTTTGCTTGTGAGCATCTGTGAGGATTATACTGAGAGCTGACTAGTTGTAAGAGCTAAAGCTTTGTGTAATTCTGAAATATTTCCAACTTGTATGATAATACAAATAATGGGGCTTTTAGCTGAGGCTTTCCCCTAAGTATTCTTCTGTCTTTCGTGTGAATTGATTGTTGTCCTGGTTATATGTGTTCCGCTTGATCTTGCTCAAATCTATTAAGCTTTCGCAAGTTTGATTGTAGAAGTAGATTAAAATATTTTGCTTTCGTTATATTGCATTATCGTTAATCTACAGTCAAAATTTCTACATTATTGTTAAATAAATTTGGATCTCATATGATTAGTGATTGAGGCATTAAATTTTTTATGTGTGGAGATCACTTTAAACCTACTTTTAATATCTAATGTCTCATTCTCTATGTTGAACTTCATATTTCAGGTTTTCTTATTTAGATTAGTTATTGGATTTTACTTGGAAATTTTCTCACTTTGTAATACTAGTAAATTTGATGCATTTTGTTTTTCATAATTTTTGGATATCTTATATAAACATGGAAGATAAATGTTGAAATAAGTATAAGAGAAAAATTAATAATTAATTTTTTTTTTTTTTTCACTATAACTTTTATTCAGTTTAATTTTTTAAATTAAAAAAAAATTAAGTAAATAATGTTTTTAATATAAACTAATTATGTTAAGATGTATATTCTCAATTTTTTAAATATTGAATTTTATAATAAATAATTGAATTTAATGTTAATTCTCACTGCACTACAACTATGGAATCACAATCAAAATCCATACATATCAACAACTGTGTCATTGCATAAACACGTTATGTTTAACATGCAAGCAGACCGCCTACTATAATTCTATATAGTTCCTGCCTTTCATATGGTCGGGTAATCCACTGAAGTGCTTAAATCTTTTGCCATGTCGCTGAACGTGATTTAATCTGAAGGGAATAATCGCTCGTGTTTTGAGTATCATTTCAGATTATTTTAACCAGTTTTGGATTTGGTTTTGTTTTATTGGCCAGAACCTCGTTCTCCTATTTCAAAGACTAGAAAATGCCATGTGTTAAAAGCAAAGATGCTAATTTTTTTTGATTGACATCCCAATCAAATTAAAGTAGACCTTACGTAGCAAGAAAATCTTGGCACTTGACCTTGGTCTTTTATAGCGATTGCGGATACCTGGAATATTCAGGATCCGACGGACATGAGCGAATCCGCAATCCATTTAAGCTGAGGGTCATCAAATATTAATTGAACTAGTTTTTTATTTGAATATAGTTTGAACGCCGAAAGAATAAGCTATAAAATATATGTACTTTAAAATTCTCTATTTTATTGTTCTTTAACCACTTTACAGCCAAGGAAGAAAGTTGATTTATATATTTCCAGGTACACTCATAACATAAAATTGTTCAGGAATTTATTGAGGCTCAATATAAAATTGTTCAGGACTTTATGGATGCTCAATATAGTAAGTGAAGATCGCCGAACCTTCTATTATAATCTGATTTGCGATAATTTTGCTTTATGTGGGTGATACTTTTAATGCCTCCACTGAAGTGCTTGGTGTCTTCGTTATATTGTTTTTAAAAGCATCTTACTTTTTGCTGAAACATGTCGCTTACGGGTTTAACTATCTCCCGAAGACACTTGTGCCATGGTTTATTGCTATAGTGGAGGGGTCGTTTTTGTTTTGATTTTTCCGGATAACCTCTGCATTCCACTTCAATGATCATCAAATGCAATTGTTACCTACAGATTCTCCAATTTCAGACGTGGAAAGAGTCAATTACATTACACTTATATTAAATCAGCTAAATTTATTATTAAAATATATTTTTAATATAATAATAAGTCATATTAAATTGGAAATTTTATAAAAAATAATTATAATTAATCATTTCATAAAAATAATAAAAAAAAAACAAAAACAAAAACAAAAAAATGAAAATAAAATTAAAAACAAAAAATTAGTCATAATAAAAATAAAAATTACTAAAAAAATTCTAATAAGACCTCAACAAATCACTTTACAAATAAATAAATTTAAATAATAATAATAAAATATCAAAGATTGATTTCTCAATATTGATAAGAGACAACAATATTTGGTTAAAGATAAACTAATGCACAGTTGAAACAAAACTCAATATGTAATACCATGTCCGTGGTAGGTATAATAAATCAAATATTTCATAATAATAAAAACTTATACTCGTTAACAATGTTTTACAACGAGTCACAATTAATTGTAATAATTAGTCATATTAGTTTAATAATTACACCATTAATAAAGTAGACATTACATAGTAATAAGAACAAATACTCACGGACAATGTTCTGGTTACAATTAAGTTTCATAATTATACTTAATAATTACACTACTAGATATGCATATTAGTTTAATAATTACACCGTTAGATAGGTAGGTGGGAAGGAAAAGAGTTTTCATAATTCTCAATTTTTTAAAAATTAAAAAATACAAACCTTTTAAATTTAACAGTTATATATTTCATAGTATACATAATCCAATAAATGAAATAAAAAAATTTCAAACTATTTTTCTTTTTTTTTAAACTCACATGCTTCAGTTTTTTTTTAACCTACATACATAGGCACTAGATGTGTAAACACTACATGCATACCATAGTCTATTGGTTATAAAGGTTTTTTCAACTTATTTTTGTCTCAAAATTGGCAAAGATCGGAATTACAGGTTTCAGTTCTGAACTCTCTACAATCCACCTGCCTCAGAAGTATTTCAAGGTGTTGAATTTATATATACAATGAAAAATTTAACTTAAACAACAATAATCAAGATGTGACCATTTTTTTTAACAAAATTTTATTGCTCCAAAACATATAATAATTAGACAACGCCCTGTATAGAACTGTGCATTATAAAATATAGAATGATTAGACAACACCCTAAACTTATAATAATTAGACAACCCGTACGACAATTGTGTATGGTTTCTTTATAAATATTTATAAAATAAACTGGTTAGGAAAAAGATTTAAATAGAAAGTTTTATTAAATTGATCCTCTGTATTGAAATGCTTTAATGAAATAATTTTTTTCTTGATTAATGTAAAAGAGTCACATTTCAAATTTATTTAACTTAGAAAAATATTTATAAATTAGTATTTATAGTAGAGATGTTTCTATTATGATTTTATTTTTCTAATTATATATTGTTATGACTAAAGTTTTGATATTTATTATTATTAAGGTGATGTTTAATTTATTTATAAATATAATTTATCAATATCAAATTATCTACTTATATATTATAATTCACAATATATGTATTATATTTTCTGGGATATAATTAGTTGCACTAAAGAAATTATTTTATAACTTTTTCACTTTTTATATATTATATATATAGATATATATATACGAAAATAAATTTATAAATCATATTTATTTTCTTAACCATATGAATATAAAAATCTCACATTTAAACTATATCTTAACCAATGTAGATATGTCCTGGCTATGCTATGAGTGCTAAGTGAACTATTCAAAAATCATGAGAAATTAGTCAGTTACGACTACCTCTCATGGAAATGGTCATACGTTTGAATGACTTACTTAACGCAGTTGAATCCCAAAAAAATGATATCTAATATAATGCACTGCGTAAACCCCATACTTAAATTGAAAAAGAGTCAAGGGATCTCTACTTGAGTGGTTCATGAGGCACAATACTTGCTAAGGTTTTGCAATGGGGTAGCAAGCTAAGTGGGCTTGATTGTGGGAAAAACTCCACAGTTAAGCGCGCTTGAGCCAGAGGAGTTCTGGGATGGGTGACCTCCTGGGAAGTCCTGGTTACCGGGTGCAAGCCCCGGAAGGGATGATTGATGCTATGTGATTCGTTCTCCACATTTCACTAGTTTCAATCCTACTTCTTCACCCCTGTTCTCCACTTTTCACTAGAACACTTTTCACTAGTTTCAATCCTACTTCTTCACCCCACTTTTCAACTTTTCACTAGTTTCAATCCTACTTCTTCACCCCTGTTCTCCACTTTTCACTAGAACACTTTTCACTAGTTTCAATCCTACTTCTTCACCCCACTTTTCACTAGAACACTTTTCACTAGTTTCAATCCTACTTCTTCACCCCTCTGAGCATCACCCTTTTCACTAGTTTCAATCCTACTTCTTCAACCCTGTGAGCATCACCCTACTTCTTCACCCCTGTTCTCCACTTTTCACTAGAACACTTTTCACTAGTTTCAATCCTACTTCTTCACCCCTGTGAGCATCACCCTTTTCACTAGTTTCAATCCTACTTCTTCACCCCTGTGAGCATCACCCGATGCAATGAGTGGTAAGTGAACTATTCTTCACCCCTGTGAGCATCACCCGATGCAATGAGTGCTAAGTGAACTATTAGTCAGTTACGACTACCTCTCATGGAAATGGTCATACGTTTGAATGACTTACTTAACGAAGTTGAATCCCAAAATGATATCTAACATTTTATATTTATATTTTTCAACAAAAATAAACTTATAGATAACACTCATTCTCTTAACCATATAAATGAAAGAGTCACATATTTAAACTACATCTTAACTTGTGATTGCATGAAAGTTACAAACAACCTTTACAGCATGCTTCCAGTTACGGATCCAGAATATAACAACCTTCCAGTTACGGATCCAGAATATAACAACCTTTCTCTGAGAGAACATTGTTCAGTTAAAGATCGATTAGATTCCATAAATCTTAGATTCATTTGAGTTGAGGTAATATTGGAAATGATAGAACAGATCTATGGCTAAACAATAATATCAATCTCAATATTAATATATTGATATTTATTCCTTGTAAATATTAATGTATTACGGTCCTAACAAATTAACGAAACTAAATGATATAACAAATTTACAACTAAACAATGACATCGATCGCAATATTAATATTTATTCCAGGTAAATATTAATGTATTACACTCCTAACAAATTAACGAAACTAAATATGAACACATGATGCATTTTGTTCATAATTTAGTAAAATAATTCAAAGGGAAAATTAACACTTTGGTCACCGTATATTCCCAAATTTGTTCGGTATTATATTTTATATAGACAAATGTTTTCAGTATAGCAATAATGTTAATTCTCACTGCACTAAAACTATGGAATCACAGTCAAAATCCATACATATCAACGGCTGTCATTGCATAAACGCGTTAAGTTTAACATGCAAGCAGACCACCTAATATATAGAATTATAGTTCCTGCGTTTCATATGGTCTAGTAATCCACTGAAGTGCTTAAATCTTTTGCCATGTCGCTGAACGTGATTTAATCTGAAGGGAATGATTGTTCGTCTTTGAGTATCATTTCACATTACTTTTACATGATTTCGTTTTGTTTTATTGGCCAGAACCTCGACGTCCTATTTGAAAGACTGCAGAATGCCATGTGTTAAACTCAGAGATGCGAATTTTTTTATTGACATCCCAATCAAATTAAAGTAGACCTTACACACCAAAAAAATATTCTCACACACCAAAAAAATATTCTCACACGGGACCTTGTTCTTTTAAGTAGTTATCACATCCTGTCGATTGTAGATTTTTTAAATATTAGTTATCAAATCCTGAGCTTAAGTCGATTGTAGATTTTTTAGCTATTTAAAATCATACAGATATAATCACGGTTAAAAAATTGACCACACTCATCTCCATAAAATTCTCGAATATTTAGAAAATCTACGTTCTACTTAAATAAAAAAAACATCTTTATATCGATTTCGGATTCCCCTAACTATCGAGGGACAGACGTGGGCGAATCCGCAGTCCATCAAATATTAATTGGACTAGTTTATGTTAGAATACGGTTTCTAAACAACTTCGTGAACGCGGAAAGAATGAGCTATCAAGCGATTCTTATCACCCACAAGCGTGTGTATATATATATATATATATATATCCAAGTCGAAAAAACATCATCCCTCACTAATAACAAAGTCAATAAAATATATACTTTAAAATGATCGATTTTAATGTTCTCCAACCACTTTACAGCCAAGGAAGAAAGTTGACTTCTATATTTCTAGGTACACAAATAACATAAAATGGTTGAGGACTCTATGGATGCTCAATATAGTAAGTGAAGATCGCCGAAACCTCTATTATATGCTGATTTGCGAAATTTTTGCTTTATGTGGGTGGATACTTCAAATGCCTCCACGGAAGTGCTTAGTGTCTTTGTTATATTGTTTTTAAAAGCATCTGACTTTTTTGCTCCAAAAGACGGTCGTGCCATGGTTTATTGCTATAGTGGAGGGGTCATTTTTGCTTTGATTTTTACAGACAATCTCTACATTCCACTTCAATGATTATCAAAATGCAATTGATACATACAGATTCTGCAATTTCAGTGGAAAGAATCAATTACGTGACCTTCAACGGGCTAAATTTATTATGAAAAATATATTTTTATGATAATAATATTTATATTAAATTGAAAATTTTGAAAAAAAAAATATATAATTATGAATTTGGTAAAAATAATAGAAAGATAAAAAAAATAAAGAATAAAATAATAAAAATGGACAAAAAAAAAAAAAATTAATAATTAATAGAAATAGAAATTACTAAAAATCTTATAAATCACTTTAAAATTCAAATAAAATTTAAATAATAAAAAGATCCAAATTTGAATTCTCAATCTTAAACTATGGATAAGGGCAATAATGTTTGGTCAAAAATCTACAAAATTTAATATATAACACGATACCTCAGACATGTATAATAAAGAAAACAATGCATAATAATAAGAACAGATACTCATTGATAGTTCTGCCATGAGTCACAATTAAGTTTAATATTTATACTTAATAATTAGACTATTAATAGACATGTTAGTTTAATAATTACACCATTAATAAAGAAAACATTACATAGTAATAACAACAAATACTCATTGACAATGTTCTAATGAGTCACAGTTAAGGTTAATAATTATACTTAATAATTACACTATTAGATAGGCATGCTAGTTTAATAATTACACCATGAGATAGGTAAGTGCCAAGGAAAAGAGTTTTCATAATTCCTATTTTTTTTAAACTAAAAAATATATATCTTTTAAATTTAACAATCACATCTTTCATAGTATACACAATTCAATAGATGAAATAAAAATTTTCAAACCAATTGTCCTTCTTTTTTTAAACACACATGTATCCTTTTTTTTTAAACCTACATGCATAGGCAACATATGTGTAAATACTACACCCATGCCATAGTTTATTTGTTATAAGTTTCAAAGGTTTTTTCAACTTAATTTTTTGTTTCAAATTTGGTAAAGGATTTGTTAGAATTATAGATTTGAGTTGTGAACTCTCTACAATCCAAGTGCCCTATAAGTATTTCAAGGCGTTGAATCTATATATATAATGAAAAACTTAATTTAAACAACAACAATAAAAATTTGACATTTTTTTTTGTCAAATTTTAATACTCCAAAACATATAATAATTAGACAACGCCCTAAAGGTATAATAATTATTAGAAAACACCCTACGACAATTGTATATGGTTTCACTATAAATATTTATAAAATAAACCTATTAGGAAAAAAAATACCAGGCATTATTAAATTGATAATATATTGAAATGCTTTAATGAAATAATT
>APFE031673836.1:0-11642 GCA_000404065.3 Pinus taeda | reverse complement strand
ATCATTCATTTGTGTAATGTAAAGGAGGTTGCCCCCTCGAAGAGGCTGAATTCTAAGGTGTTGATCTATCTTTTTTATCTTTTTGTGAGCTAGTTTCATAACACAAAGGGGTCCCAACAACTAGCAACATATCACAACGACAGACAGAGAGGATTGTGGTTTATAGACCTCCAGTATAGTTATGGGATCCAAGGATCCAATGGATTGGTGGGATACTCCACTCCTCAGTGAGCATGGTCGGGATAACAAGCAGACTGATTCATTCACAGGCGGACACATGGGCGATCACCGAAGTCCTCACTATAGGACAAGGTAGATTGTTGCTCAGGATGTGGGCTAGCCATGGAGTGATAGGCGTTGGCACTATCAAGTCACTTTGGCAAGAATAGCATAGCCTCGATCATCGCATAGATTATAGCCGAGAGTTGTGGGAGAGGAGGTTCTAATACGAGCATGCTAGGTAGTCATTCATGACCAGAGTGTCACGATGTTAGCAGGATAGGTTCCTTCTGTGATGGGCAGGGGATTCTAGCATAACAGGGCTGAGCAGTTCAACTACCCGTAGAGGTGAGCTGGTTTCTACAGGGGAGGGTCATGCAGATCTTCCATTTGGCTTTAGTGATTCATTGATGGTGTGGGGAACTTCACTGGTGTGGCAGGGTGATCGACAAGAGGAGATCAGGGGAGGCCTAGGTAGATAAGGGTTCAATTTCACCAGAATTGGATTGCATCTTCAGAAGTTTACTCTTGTACTGCATGAGATGGACTATTCGGTAGAGTAGCTTCATGAGGATATGCGCAAAGTTTTAGATCGTCAGGATGCTCTACTTATTGGTGATAGACACAGGGGTTCTAATGCCCATACCTAGCAGGATAGTGAGTGGAACAAGGGGGGCTTCACGTTGATTAGGCTGGCTTGGGATCCTGGTATCGAGGAACTCCTTCACTATAGGATAGTACAACAATCAGGAACAATCCAATAGCACATTTGGGACCCTAGTGAAGCTTGAAGTGGTAGTGGAGGTTCACAATCAGAGAGGGTGTTTGTTCAAGCATTGCTTGAGGACAAGCGATGTTTGGTGCATTGGAAGAACTTGCCAGATGAGGATGCCACCTGGGAGGGTGAGCATATTTTAGAGCACCAAACTTTGAGGTTGCTTGAGGGCAAGCAACATTTGGGAGGGGAGGATTGTCATGTCCCTTCTCAAACACATTAGTAACAGGGTGTTGGTACACAATTTTGCACATTTTTTACTAAGGAATTGGGCCCCACACTTTCGACTTAGGGACTTAGGGGTGAAATCGACTTTATTTAGCTGCTAGTGGAATGTGGGGGGCACCCACATAGGAGTTTGAATTAGCCATCCGATATGCTTGGAGGGAAAATTGAATGGGTGGATGGAGGGGCCCACATGAGGCTAAGGGGGCCCAAGGAGTTATAAAGAGAGATCAACTCTCATTTTGTTTTCATTCTGAATATTTGACAAACAAACTCATTCTTGTACGCTTTGTTGCTTAGCGAGTCTACTGGTTGTTTAAACTTTAGCCACGAGTCTTCCGTAGGGAAGATTCAACCTCTACTTTGGGGGACCATCCGTGCTCACCCTAGGGAGGTTGTTCCATAGAGATTGCAGGAGTTTCCAGCAGTGATTCACAACTCGACTAACCATGCAGAGGAAGGGACTGCGTGTTTTCTGGGCGGCCAAAAATACACAGAGGTTGATTTAGCCACCCAAGAAGCCGAAAATCCAAAGTCAAAATCAGAGAAATTCCCTTTTGGGTTTTCTGGGTTTTGTCCAAGGAGTCTAAAGCTAAAAGGGCAGAATTTTATGGCAATTTTTGGGCACTTTCCAGAAGGCCGAAAGTCAGTAGATGTAGCCGGAGAGCAGCGCCCAAGAGGCCAAAAATCCAAAGTCAAAATCAGAGAAATTCCCTTCTGCGTTTTTCTGGGTTTTGTCCAAAGTCCAAGGCTAAAAGAGTAGAATTTTCTGGGCAGTTTTTGGGCACTTTCCAGCACGCTGAAAGTCAACCAATGTAGTCGCAGAGAAGCTCCAAAGAGATCGAAAATCCAAAGTCAAAATCAGAGAAATTCTCTTCAGGGTTTTCCTGGGTTTTGTCCAAGGAGTCTAAGGCTAAAAGGACAAAATTTTCTAGGCAATTTTTGGGCACTTTCCAGCAGGCCAAAAGTCAGCAAATGCAGTCGAAAAGCAGCTCCCAAGAGGCCAAAAATCCAAAGTCAAAATCAAAGAAATTTCCTTCTAGGTTTTTCTCGGTTTTATCCAAGGAGTCTAAGGCTAAAAGGGCAGAATTTTTTGAGCAGTTTTTGGGCACTTTCCAGCAAGCCGAAAGTCAATAGATGTAGCTGGAGAGCAGCTCCCAAGTAGCCGAAAATCCAAATTCAAAATTAGAGAAATTCCCTTCTGGGTTTTTCTGGGTTTTATCAAAGGAGTCTAAGACTAAAAGGGCAAAATTTTCTGGGCAGTTTTTGGGCACTTTCCAACAGGCCGAAGTCAGTGGATCAGTAGTTTACTGAGACAGCGCAGAGCATAGTAGAGCAGCAGCTGAGCAACCATCTTTCCAGCTATTCTACCACCTGGGTTTGGTCCATCTTGTCCTTGAGACAAGCCCAGGTGCACTACTCCATTTATATATTGTACTCATGCTCTCATATTTCATAATATATGGCTCAGCAGTTCCAGTGTTACAGTGTTTCATGGGTGTTTGCTAAATGTTTTTAATTTTCCACTGTTGTACTGTTCGTTTAATTAGTTTATCACTTAAATTTCTATTTAGGAACATTACAGGTCATCATGTGATCTTTCTATCTTTTTAGTTACATCAACCTCCCATGGTACATTGCCCAATGAGCATCAACTAAGGCCTTTGGAATTAAAGTTGCATTAGAGAAATTTTGAAGTCAAAAATGGGCCTCAAAACAAAAATGTACAACAAAAGTCAACTTTATAAAAAACCAATAGGATTCAATATGATGATGTCAACCATGGGGGATGCTTCACCATTTTTGCTATAAAAAGGTAAAAAGATGAAAAAAATAAAAAATAAAAACTATTTTTTCAACTTATCTCCTTATGATTTTTACTCAAATTTCGAGTGAGAGCACTCGTTGGATAAAAAATTTAATTTTGCATCCAAAGAGTACCCATGTTGCACACTTTTGATGGATCCTATTACACGAAAATTGTGAAATACCTAAGTTACCAGAAAACGGATACGGGAACAGACACGAGTACGGGGTTTGAAACGGATACGGCAAATTTTCAAAAAATCTAGATACGATACGGCAGGAAACGGCACATAATATATATATATATATATTAAAAATAAAAATTCATATTACCATTCATATTTCAGAATCTAAATTATCATCTATGATCTATGATTCTATCATGATTCATGATTCATAATCATCAATTCAAGTTTCAACTTTCAACATATGTCATATGGCATAAACATTCAACATTGCCATCATCTGGATCATCATTAACGATTATTATAATATTCATGATTCAAGTTTCAAGTTTCAAGTTTCAACATATCATCAAGTTTTTGTTTCAAATTTCAAACATCAAGTTATCTAATATCAAGTTTCAAACTTTCAAACTTTCAACATGACAAGTTACACAAATACCATCATTACCAAGGTCCACAACTAATAATGCATACTAATTAATACATATTATGAAAGTACAAAAAGAACTATGACTGGCAGTCTACTATCATTACTCATAAATTATAATTCATATGGTTGTTCAAAAGTTTAAAAGTTAAAAGTTAAAACACCATCATAAATTACATTTACATATCATCAAATATGTCTTCATTCATGCCACTATAATGTTCCACTTCCACATCCTCTCTAGGACTAGAAGTGGCACTGTGAGTGTGAACATTGCTGCCATGTCCACTTGAAGATGCACCTATTCCCAGTGATGGCTCCGAATCAAACAAACTCATGTGAGACATGGCATTCAATGTCATATCCAAGTCAGGCAACTCTGGTTCCACGTCCCATAATTTGGTGGGCCCAAATTTGTATTCATCTCTCTTGTGTGACAGAAGGCGAAGGTTTGAATGTATGTACACTAGTTCCTCAGCCTTCTTAGAGCCCAATCTGTTTCGCTTCACGGAATGGATGAAGCCATATGTACTCCAGTTCCTTTTTGCTGAAGAAGAACTAGCAACCTGTGACAAGACCTTGATGGCCAATTTTTGGATATGTGGAAGTGCCCCACCATAGAAGTTCCACCACTCAATTGGACTTAATCTGCTCTTGTCCCACATACACTCAATATCACAACCCCAACCCTCTGATCCCACAAAATGAGAAAATTGTGCACGAATCCGAAGCCCAATTTCAGGATCTACAAAAAGCTTTCTAAAAGCATTTTTAAATCCTTCTGCAACTTCTGGGTCTTTGTTTGGTGCGCTTCTTTTTGGATCACGTAGCAACTCTGCAGCATAATATTTTGGATTCAGTGCATAGGCTAAGAGGTGCAATGGGGTGGTCATCTTGTTCCACCTTTTGGTCAATATATCTTTTACTTCTCCGTAAAAGATTTCATCTGGGTCATTCTCCTTGGCATTTATAACCAACCTTATTTTCTCTATCATGGAATCAATGCCCTCATACACCTCTCCCAGATTAGGCATATCTGTGTCAAACATACGGAGCAAATCCACAAGCTTAGTAAATGCCAAGAGGTACTCCACCTTATCCCACCATTCATCATCAACAACCAACCGTTTCATTGCTTGTGCTCTATCAGATTGGGATTGCCTCCATTGGTTCCAAAGGGAACTGCATACCATTGATTGTAATGCATCTTTCACCTGCATGAGCCATGTTAAGACTATGATGTGAGAAGCAAATAGAGTCTCAGCAACCTGCAGGTGTCAAATTGCCAATGTTTCAAATTTCAATCAATTTGAAAAATCATAATTTGAGAATCCAATTTAGATATTTGAATTTGGAGTCAAAAATTAGAATTTATGAATTATTTAATAAACTTTAAACTTTAAAGTATTGGTACCTTAAGGAGCTCCAACTTAGCAAATTCCCTGTAGATGCCTTGGGACATGTGGTGGTTTGTGATAAAGGCTTGAATTTCTTTTGCCTCTTCAAATATTTTTCGAATCCACTCAATTTGCTTCCCCAACTTGCTCAACATGAGGTTCAATGAATGCACAGCACAAGGGGTCCAAAAAATGTGTTGATATTTGCCTTCAACAATTAGGCCTGCTGCTCTATACACCGTTGCATTGTCAGTTATTACCTGGACAACATTTTCAGGCCCCACCAATTCAATTGCTTCAATCAAGATGTCAGCAATGAATTGAGAATCTTTCATCTACCCCTCACAATCCACTGCCTTCAAAAACATTGCCCCATGTGGGCTCTGAGCAATCACATTGATCAAAGGCCTATTTCTTTGATCTTTCCATCCATCAGAAATGATGGACACCCCTGAAATGAGCCATGAATCACGAATGGGGGCTAATTTAGCCTCCAAATCTAACTTTTTGAGCACTCAACAATGTGGTGCGTATCTTCTCATATCCAGGGCTCTTGTACCCTCTTGGGGCTTCATTCAAACATTTTACCATCTTTTCCCAGTAAGGAGATCGCACAAGGTTAAAGGGAAGGCCATTTGCATAAATGCATTGAGCTACAGCTGCATCTGCTATCTCTCGAGCATCATTATTAAAACTCTTCTCAAGCGGTCCCAAATTTGACCGCTTTGACCCAACACCTCCATAAGAATAAAGTGGAGGCTTTGATGAAGATCCCAACCTTGTTGGGTGTTTTAAATGGGAGGCAGGATTTGCTTCATTTTCTTTAGCATCTGCCTCCTCTTGTTCTCTCTGATATTTTGCAATTTTTACCTTGCTTAAACCATTTCCATCTTTCCCATTCTCTTTAGGTGGGCCACTACATATGCGAATCCCATTGTTTTTTAGCCCAAGCAAATGTGCTTTAACCCGTGTGTATGACCCCTTAAACTCCTTTTGGCATTCACTGCAAACCCATGCCAATGATCCACCTCCTTGGATCTTCCCAACAGTAGTTACATATTTCCAAAGTGGTGACTTTGGATCAATTTTCTGGGTTGATTCAGTTTCCTGTGCAACTTCCTCTGCCTCATTAATGGCTGAACTTGAAGTTGCCATGAATGATGATGATGTAAATGAAACTGAAAAAAGAAAATTGACAAATATCAGTCTTCAAAGTTCAAACTTCAGATATGTATTTAAAAAAAATTATTTGGTCATTTCTGGATGTTAATAAAATAATAAAATTATCTCATCATTTAATAAATAATATATATGCAATAAAGTTATAAACAGTTTGTAATTTCTAAGTCTGTTCAACGCAGTTTTGCAATTTCAAATTCTCAAAGGATGATCATTCATGGCAACTTCAACTTCACAGGCAGATAAAATAGGTGAAGGTTTCAAGCTCAACAGATCTAGCATGTTTTTAGGGGGATTAATTTGAACTAAAAAGATGATGAAATGGAAACTTTGCATGCTTACATGCTTTGTCTCATTTCAATTGTAATTTGTGATAAGTGGTTGGAAGTTGGAACAATCAGTTTCAGCCTTCAGGCTTCAGCAGTCATTGGCATCAGTAGCATGTCATATTGAATAAGGGGGAGAAATTGGCTTCACCAAACTTTCAGCATTTCAATGACATCAATATGCTTTAGCCTTTAACAGTTCATGACACTTGAATCAAGTGTATGAGTATCCACTGTCCATTCTGCCTCAACAAATGTCTGTCTAGTATAATCTATAGCCAATACTCTCATTATATTAAAATTTTTAAGTGACAAATTCAAAGCAAAGGCATTAAAAATTTAAATGATTAAAGGCAGGAGTATGGACAATGATCATATGATTTATACACAGAAACAACCTCCATGATTTCAAGAGCTAGCAAAACAGGACAGTCTATCCATTTTTATTAGTATAATGGGGGAAGATCCATCATGAATACAAAATGTTATATGGGCCACCCTGTTCAGCCCAACTGTTCAACAAAAAACGTGTTGTCTAGTGTTGGTGAGGATGGAACAGAATGGTTGAGACAATGAGTCTATGAGAAGAGCACCTGAAGTTTGAACCCATAAAAAGAACTAGTTCTGAGAATGGCTATTTTTATCTGAATGTCAAATCATTTTAGGCTTTAACTCAGCCAGAAAATTTGAAAAACGAATGAAGAATTACCAAATGGCAAAAATGTTCCTCTAATTGGACTCAGCTTGTAACAGTGATTTATGCCATAGTGGTATGTAGCTTCAGTCATTCCTGTTTAAAGTTTAAACAATTGTTTAATTTTTTATCAATAATAACTAGTTATCTTCTATTTTAATACAAAAGTTATGGGCTATTTTTCCATACAGGTATGTGCCATACTAAAGGCGGCAACATCACTTGGAGGGGATGCTTATTTTGTAGCAGTTGTTGCATGGGCACTGCTCTTTTTGATACTGTATTACTTTGTCCATGTTCTGGATAATGTTATCGACACAATCTATATCTGCTATGCAATGGATAAAGACACAGGGAATGTGTCCAGATCAGAGGTTCATGATGTGTATGTCAGCCTTCAGGCTTCCAGTTTCACGAAATGATACCTCTATTCTTGCCATGCCCTGAATAGAAAGCAAGTTCAATGTAATCCTTACTGGAATTACTGTAGGCATTGCTTTCCTGTCAATGGTCATGCAAATCTAATTAAACTGGAAAGAAGAAAACAAAAATTTGCTTTATCTGAGCTACAACGCTTAGATGAGTACAGGGTTTGAGCCTGTTGTAAGTTATTCCATGTGGAACCAGTGTAATTTAGTGTATGTTTTTTGTCTTAGGTTGACTGAGGTTCAAGACCGAGTCCAGTTGGCTTAACAGCTGCTATTATGGGCAGTCGTTGAGCCACCCTCCATCCAGCTATTCCATGAAAGAGGAAGGGGTTCGCTTAAAGTTTAAACACGCATCAACCCAAGGGCCAAGGCACGTTGTTAATGGAAAGGCCATAGGTGACTGCATACGATTTAATGGCAAATGGCAAATGCATGTGAAGCGAAACGGTAAACGGTAAATTTGAATGACACTGTTCACATAACAACACTGTTTAACTAACCTCGGTCCTCACTATTCACACTGCACAGCAACACAAGCTCACGAGTCACCGGAACTTGAAACTTGACTGTTGTTTGACTGTAACAGCAGCAAAAAACTCAGCCGCGGGAGCACTCCGGAAGTTGGAACAGCGAACTCAGTGGCGGCAGCGGCGGCGGCGGCAGCAGTGCGGGCGACAGCGAACTCAGCGGCAATTTAGGGTTAAAACATCGGTTAAATGAATATATATAACCCGTGAACAATGAAAAGTAAACCGAATTTGTAAAAAAAGTCAGAAAATCCGTTCCCGACGGCTGAGGGTCTAAATGTATTGGGTTTTCTTTAATGCGTTTTCAGATTTAGTAAAACGTTTTCCGATTTCCGAAATACGTTTCCAAAAACTCTGATATGTATTGCATTTCCGCTGAACGGGAGGGTTTTCCCATCAATACGCCTGGAAAACGGATTTTCAAACCCCGAAACGTTTTTGCATCCCGAAAAACGTATTTTGGCCGTTTTTTTGCCGTTTCTGGATCTGAAACGTATCAGAAACGGAAAACGGCGTTTCTGCCCTGTAGGGAGCCGTTTCCGGTAACTTAGCTTATAGGTTTGGATCTGGAACTCTATTGGAAGTAAGACTTGCTTCCCATACACAAGTTCATAGGGAGTATGTCCTGTAGTATTCCTCCATGTAGTCCTATAGGCCCATAAGGCTTCTGGAAGCTTTTCCACCCAATCTTTCCTATGTTGATGTACAGTCTTTGTAAGGATAGCTTCGATCACCTTATTTGTGGACTCAACTTGTCCATTGGCTTGTGGATGGTATAGAGTTAACTTCCAATGTTTTATCTTGTATTGATATACAAGCTTTTGCACTAGTCTAGATGTGAATTGTGTCCTGTTGTCGCACAGATTGTCACGACAACGCTCAGACCGGGGGTTGTTACTCTGATCCCCGATCCCTCCATTTAAGCCTGTCTCCCACGGCTAAAGGGTGTAGACCCTGAAAGGAAAAGGACGACCAACTGCGAACCAGTTGGTTTGGGAGATACGAAAGAGAAAAGCACTAAATGGATTTGTTTAATTTGATGGACCAATGCCTTATGGGTTTGATGTTAAAACGATCACTTAACAGATGTTGCAGAAAAGTAAACTATGCACAGTAATCATTTATCATCAAATAACTTCGAAAAATGCAAGATATCCAGTAAATTCACAATGCTTTTAACAATGATCTGGCAAATTTTAATTAATAGTTTTGAAAGATACAACCGTGCGAATTCAAACATTAACCAGATATCATTATTTCAAGGATGCCAAATCATGTAAAAGATAAACATTAATCTCACATCAACATTGTAGCCTCAGCAAAAATATAGAACATGATAAAATTTCCAGGCTAAGACTTTAACTGGCAAAATATTTCCACGATGTTTTTATTTTATGTTTTTCCGACAAAATTTTAAAGCAAAAAATCTGAACTAAAAGAAAATTTAAAAGTCTAATCTAAAGATTAAGGTCCTAAAAAAAAATTTAAAGTCCTTTTATGTATTTTTTTATTTTTTATGATTTTTTTAATTTTTAAACAAAGTCTAAAAATGAAAAATCTAATCTTAAACTTAAACTAAAAACCTAAAAAAAATCAAAATTAATATCTAAAATTGAAACCCTAAAAATTTGTTTTTATGAATTTTTTAATGTTTATATTTAAAACCAAAACTTTTAAAAAGAAAAAATTAAAACGCACTAAAACGAAACTAGAACGTAACAAATGAAAACTAATTAAAAACTAAACCTAAATGTATTTAAAAAAAATATAACGCATACGTATTAGACTAACAATAAAACTATTGAATCGTAAACAATCTAAACTAAAAATAAAAATCGATTTAATTCTAACTCTACGCTATACATAAAAATCGAACTCAAATGGACCAAAACGAAAATCAATTTTCGTTCTTAACCATTACACTTTGCCAAAACACGATATGTATGAGATATCAGCGGAAAACCCACGCACCTGGAAGTTTACCTGGCCCGTGCAGATGGAGAGCTTGAGGTTGATCTTACTGCAGCATCGGGTTGTATTGACGAACAATAGGCAGCAAGAAAATGGCGGATATGGAACTCAGTCCACGCAGCGTGATGCCTTGCAGGGTCTGCGCGGAGGGTTTGGCAAATAAAAATTTGAATGCGGCTATGTCAAACCACAGTTGTTATAAACAAAGACGATTTGGGTTTTGAAATGTGCCCTGCAGGTTCACGCGTGAGAGTTGGAGGAAGCAGCCAGCAGGCAGAGAGGGCTTTCGAATTGGCAAAGGAAAACCACTGTATATATCAAAGAAAACAAGATTGCGTGCAGTCTATGATTCTTGACGGCAGAGCGGTCTTTCAACGCTGGATGGAAAGGTTGCAGAGGCTTACTGGACACGCTGAATACAACGCCTGCGTTTTGGTGCTTTGTCCCACCGCTTTCTTACTTGTTTACACGCAGATATAGTTGTTTGATGGCAGACGTGAAGATTTTGCAGTGCATGGGCAAGATAGAAGGAGGGATCACAGTTTTGCGTGGATGCCCAGGACAAGGGCTGCGAAAGAAAAGGAAACTCCAGGCAGTGGACACAATGAAAAAATTGCTGCCAAATAAAACCCCCGAATTGCAGATTATACTTTGGATAAACCTTCAGAAATTGCCAGGAAACCCTGCAATCTGCAATGGAAAAACAAGCACCCGAAAAATATATGCAAATATTTAAAAGTAAAACCCTGCAAACCGATCAAAAAAAATTTCAAAATTATAGCTCTATAAAGCCAGATTTGTTAGTTATCATCAAAATATTTTCAGAACTTCAGATTGCTAATAAAATGCCTTAGAAAGTCTCTCATGCAAATCATAAAATAAACTAAATGATTAACCCAGGATCAAAACCAGCTGGGCTCTGCAAAAAGTGCTTATGGGAGTTGGCTAGTTCAGCCGAGAACTTCCCCAAACACCCACTGATCCTCAATGGCTTCCTGCACAGCTCACTTCAACCGTCAATAAAGAGAGAAAAAGCAGTATGAGATCTCAGAAACAATGGAGATACCTGCCATCACATCAGAAACCCTAATACTACTCAAACCGTAACATGTGAACAAGATACCTATGCTCAACAATACTCTTCATTAAGCTGCTATTAATCGCTGAAAATTAAAATATGCAAAAAACAAAATAGCTCACAGCACTTCAAGAGAGTAACACCAGCAAGCTTTTGACCCCAAAGTCTTCTTTATTAGCACCAGAAAAAGTTTACAAGAGAGCTTCTTCAGCACAAGACTCAGATCCAATGTCATCTCAAATGACCCCTAGCACCCTATTTAAAGGAAAAAATCCCAACGGCTAGTTTGAGTGATCCATGTCAAAACGATCTCGACCGTCGATGAGGATCAAGACATCTCTTAATCTCATCCGTCGAATTTTTTAATGCATTAAAAAATTGAAATTCTCAAAATATTATTATTTT
>APFE031673834.1:45119-69239 GCA_000404065.3 Pinus taeda | reverse complement strand
GAAGCAACAGGAAGTGGACCACCCAAATCACTGTGAACAAGCTGTAAAGGGGCTGAGGCGTGCCAAGAGGCACGTTTGTCAAAACTGTCCCGATGATGTTTTCCGAGTACACATCCGGAACAAACACCATCTCTGCAAGATACCATAGGAAGACCTGTCACCATATTCTCTTTACATAGATGCTGAAGGGAGCGATAGTTTAAGTGACCAAATCGCTCATGCCAAAGTTTGCTCACTTCATCATTATGAGCAACAAATACTGAGGGAAGATTTGATGACCCAAAGTTGTGAAACTTATACAACCTTGTGGAATCATCAGCAATACCAGTAGCTAGAATCTGTTTAGGATCTCTTAGATCCTTGATTACAACATCATGAGGTGAAAATTCAACAATTTTACCTTCACCTGAATGAGTTATCTGATATACAGATAGAAGGTTGCTGGATAAGGTTGGAACACATAATACATCATTAAACTGACCATTGTCTAGATGAACAGTTCCAGTCCCTACAACATTAAGAGATCTATCATCACCAACATATATATTTTTGGTGTTACAATCATGTAAAGAAGAAAACATGGCTTTGTTTTTGGCCATGTGATAAGAGGCTCCAGAATCAATGAGCCACTCATGAGAATGAGAAGAAGAAGATACATTTAATGCATAACCAGACTGAGATGATTGACAACGACATGCAGAAAGTGTCATTCCTGAAGATGAAGTTGAAGTTGAAGTAGAAGAAAGCTCCACATGGATGTTATGTTTCTTCATTGCGGCTTCCAAGGCTTCCATCTTCTTAAAGCATTTAGATTCTAAGTGGCCATCTCGATTACAAAAGTTACAATGTCTATCAGTCTTCTTCCATTTGTTTTTATTGGTCTTATCATTTTGCTGAAATGATCTTTCATTTTGAGACTGAGTTTTCTTAGGACCCTTGTTTGGTTTAGGACCATTCTTTTAGGATATGACTTCTTAGGATTCTTTAAATTTGGTTGCTGCTGGGCGGCTAACGCTTTCTTGGAAGAGTTTCCAAGATTAAGAAGACCAAGGTGTAAGAGTTTTTCTTGTTCTCTTATTAAAGAATCACAAAAAGAGTCAAAGGAAAGGGCCTTGTAGTCTTTTCCTTGACAAATGAAAGCTTCCCTCGTAGAATGGAAGGTGGAAACAAATACAGAGTAGGCTGGTCCCAACTTAGTAAGGATGGAATAAATAAGGTTACTATCTTCTTTCTTAACCTTAACAGCTTCCAAGAGATATCTAAGGGTCTTGAATTTGGACAAGAAATCTTCAATGCAAGAAAAATTATTAGGATCCAATGTAAGCAACTCATTTTCAAGTTGATGGTCTCTAATTTCATTTTTAATCCCAAAAAATTTAGTGATTTGTTCCAATGCTTCATGAGGAATATCAAGTTCTGCAATATGGAATCTAAGATCAGGAGAAATAGACATCCCTATCAAACCACGTGCTTGATCTTGTCTATTTTCCCATTTTGCAACCTTGTCTTCATCTTTTGGTTTCTTCTCTTGGCCTGTGGCTATTCTGTAGAGACCTTTACTTCTAAGTAAATCTTCCATGTAGGATACCCATTGGAAGTAGTTAGTGCTGTCAAGAATGACTTGGCAAGGACTTTCCATTTTAAAAAAATTGAAGCTGAAGATGCTGAAAGTAAGTGTTCCAATGGATAGATCTCGAAAAATTAGGTTGTTTTAAAAAAAACGGCTCTGAAAAGGCTTCCGGATGAAGAATTTATGGCTTTTTGAAAAACAATTGTTGAAGTTGCCGGCAAAGTGCGCGAATGTGCGGGAATGAAAAAAAAACGCCCCCACAAAATGGAGATTTGAACCCAAGAACTCTACTCTCTTAAAATAGCTTTGAACCAATTGATCTATACAAAAAATTTGAGAGAGAGAGAGAGAGGGGGGGGGGGGCCTTGGGTTGCGTGCTTGCCTTGAGAAAGCTCTTTTTTCCTACAAAACAAAAACACAAAACCCAACACGAATATGGAAAGAAAAATGAACCTCATGGCTCAAAGTTAGCTTTAGCCGAAAACTAAATATTTTTCTCAATGTTTCTGATTTTCCAAGATCACACTAAGGTGCAGGGAAAAGAGCATACGCATGAGAGAAAACAAAACTTCCTTTCTGTTTCTGATTTGCCCAGATCGCACAGAGTCGCAGGGCAAAGAGCATACACAGAAATGAAAGGTATAGATTCGGTAATAAAAAAAAGCTAAATAAACAGAAACCGAAATAACCAGAGAGAAAATAACAGTAAACTGCAGATAAACACTGTATACCTCCAGATCTTAAAAATGACGCAGATAGGGCTACCTGAAACCTTTTCGCGTGAAACGAAAGGGGTTCCTCACTGGAACAGATGCTCCGAACACAACAGAGCAGTCCTCTCGGCTTGAAAGCAGTCAGAAACAGTAGATCTAGGAAACGACAGCCGCATGCAGTTCTACCGGCTTCAGATTTGGATCAGCAACGGACGCGACCCTCAAATAGCTCTGATACCATGTTGTAGGAATTTACAGGGTAAGGTCCTCAGACAGAACACCAGAAGGACACCGCTCACAAACAGATCACAGATCAATACACCAGTATTTTGACGTGGTTAAAACCCTCAGAGAGGGAAACAGTCCACGGCCTGCGCCAACGTGGCTACTACAGGCAATTTATTAATAAAAGAATGAAAATTTACATAAGCTTCTCTCATGCACGGTTAACCTACAAATGACCCTCCATGCGCTTTAAATAGAATTCATGGACCAATCGGGTGTCAAGCCACGGATCAAGTGGTCGGTAATACCGAGGAGAGAATGAACCGTCGGATCACTACATATCGTGACCGTCGGATTGTAAGTTACAAAATGTACAACGGTAAAGAAACACACTTTACCTAACTCTATACCTAACTGTATACTAGACCAAGTTGAACTTAACTATTTCCTATGTGTCGGAATATCCTAACAACAACCCGGCACGAAGCATAAAGTGTCATGTTCAAGAGTGACCGATACGACTGATAGGATTTCCAATTTTTCCCCACCATTTCTGGCAGGTACCCCAATTATTTTTTATCACAAGCTTGAAGGGGATAGCATGTGCTTGCACTGTAAGTTCATCCTTCGGATGGATCCGACCTAGTAAGTTTAATGACCTTAGGAAGGAGAAGCTCATGTTCGTCATGGCGACGAATCCAATGTCTCTCAATGTTTTAATGAGTTCGACAAATGTGTAACTCGGTATATTTTTCATGTTTAAAGAGTTTGAAAAATACACAAAAAAAAAAAATCCACATGGTCCATTTTCATACATTTGTGTCTCTCAAGCCTGAAAAGGTAGAAAACGATACTTGAGAAAACCGCTTGACCATTTCAGTCGAGTACCTTTTTCGTAAATAGTTCATCCCAACCCAAAAAAGGGGTAAATGTATACTGGGTGAATGACGATTCACAACCAATAACAAGTTCAAAACGACAAGATCTTGGCAATATTTTCGTGTTTAAAGAGTCGGAAAAGAGCTTGAAAGCGGACCCCCCATTTTATTCTCTTTTACGAGTCAAAAAGGGAAAAATACTCGGCGATCTTTTCATTTGAGTTTTATGAGTCAAGAAAGGAGCTTAAAAGTGACTCCAGTATCACCATTGATAATCCATCACCTGTTGCTGCACAAAAAGGTAAATGCATTATCCAGTTTCTGAGGCAAAATAGGTCAAAAATACTTCAAAAACCTTAATATTTCATGAAAAAATGAATTAAAGGAGGAAAAAGTAATTATTTTTTACCATTTACCATTTTACCTTTGTGTGAAGATCTTTTTACCCACTTGTGCCCTAGTTTTTCTAGAGTAGATTGTAAGAGATTCGGGAGGCCATTCACTGAGCTATTAGTTGTAGGTAAGAGCCAAGACATTAAGCTCCATTTTCATATTTATTTAACCTATTTTTAACCATTTTTTGGATTTTCTGAGGAGGTTTTTTCAAAAAAAAAATTGTCCTCGATCAACATAATTTCTGGGCACGAAATCTCGCAGATTAGGGGCTATGAAGACTATCAAGTGTGCCATTGACACTATTTTTTTTAAAACAGTCGCGCCCACACCATGAACAAACTTTTTTCATGTTTTTGCCCAATTTATCCGTTTGAATCCAAATGTCTCTGGCCAAAGATGTTTATTGGCTTGATTATATGGTTTTTGCAGGAAAAAATCGTGAAAAATGGCGAATTAGAAGGAACGCAAGCATGAGGATATTGACACTTAAGCAATGGCTGACCCAAATTGCTTGAATGCTTTGAGGAACTGTGGGCTCCTCAAATTATTCCTTACACCAAGTCTAGAGCTCAAACTGAATTTCTACGATATCTGATCAGTCTCTGGGACGTGAATCAGGAAGTTTTCATGATCTGTGACCAAGAAATGGAGTTGGAAACTTCAGACATTTATTTCATCACAGGACTGTCTCAGAGAAGGAAGCCAGTCAATCTATATGGGTCAAGGCCGATTGGGGCAAGTGTGACCATGTTTCTTGCATAACATTGCCCAGAAGCACTCAACTCAAAAAGCAGCGAGATCGAGATCATGACTGTTCGAGATCTTGCGTTGAGAGTGTTACTGCTAACCATCAACAAAGTGGCTGGGGCCCAAGCGCAACATGAGACCAACAAGTCGAAGTTTCAGTATGCTACTGACTGCACAACGCCCACTATCTTCAACTGGGCAAAATCTATGAAGGTCAACATGAAGTGCCAGCTATCAAAAGCTAAGGCGAAAAACCTGAAGCAGTTTTGCTATGGGTCTATTCTAGTGACCTTCTTCCTGGAGTGGGTTCCATTGTTCCACTACCAGCTGGCTGAGGTGGAACCGCCATTGCCATGAGACCCATGATGGTCTGTTGGAGTGTGTTGATGCCTGGGATTATCGGGGGCCAACAAATTTTCTATAAGCCTGACTTCTTTTCATGGCTACGACAACAGTTGATTGTAGTGGAGGATTGGCCTTACAGTGGTACCGACTTCCGCAGTGATACAGATATGCTGCTCCCAAAGGGGGGGGATTATGATGATGAAGGTAAAAACAAACAATTTTAATTTTTTATGTTTTTTATTGTTTTTGAGATATATGTTTTCATGACATTTTGATTTCATTAATGCAGATGTTGGACCAGAATGCCCTGCTAGGATGTCCCCAATTGCCAAGTGCATTTCTCAGCAGTTCGGGGTTTCTCCTTATCAGGAAGGAAGTGACAATAAGGAGGAGATCACGCGGAACCTCGAGGGATTGACCCATGGTATCCCAGAGTATGCCCAAATGGGTGATGTCCCATGCCAATATCAGAGGCATATGGTGGGTGTTTCAAATCAGATCTGTCGACTGCTGACTCGTGTAGTGCGAGCAGTTACATGCTACCATGAGAATCATGTTGTTTAGTGCATAGGTCTAGCATTCCACATTTTTGAGGACTACGAGCCACAGATGTATAAGGCTTGCGAGCCATTGATGTATTTTGAACACACATATTATTTTTTGGGGTTTTGATGTATGACAAACATTATCAACATATATATAGATATTATATATATATATATATATATATATATACTTCCTTGCTTACTATGGTACATATGTTTTGTATTTTGAGTTTTTACATGTTTCACAAATGTCTATCCAATACATAATTAGCTAATGCATATGTTAATGTATTCATGTGTCTAGGAATATGATGATATGTAATGTAACCAAAATTTGTCTCCAGTAGACGAATACGTAGATACATTCTTAATACCTAAGGGTTTCCGACGGAATATTTCTCGTTGAGTTGAAGGATGACAAGCTGTAATCAAGGTTGACAACTAATTCTCGGATGTCAAGAGCGATAGCTTTTGACAAAAATTCGATAACTGTGCTATAGTCAATGATGTTATTAGTTGTTTGACCTAGATAAATACCTTGAAGATCAATCCACTCACCATGGGGGTCATAAATGGCCCATGCCGCGGATGATAGATTCTGGGTACTACGGTAAGCACCATCAGCAAAAATAATGTGAGGAGACACCAACATCTGCAAAGCAGTTAGAAACATAATAAGAAGGAAAGTTGCTTGCAAAACAACACACCAAACCACACTGTACAAAAATGAATAACACCCTATTTTACAAAAGTAGCCATGCAAGACGATCTAAGCATAGTACTTTTGGAGAGAGTCCATGCTCGAACTCGGGTAATCAATCAACACATATGAAAACTGGAGTTTTACAGTTGACATGATGAGTAAGCATCGACTCGGCCAAATAATAGAGTAGAACCCATATAAGGTTGTGCCCCCATGCCCCCTGGGCGAGGGAGGGTTACAAGTCAGAAGATGACAACCCCATTGCAATAAAGGGAAATCGGTAAAGACTCGGGGAGGGAGAAAAAAACATGAATTGATGAAGAGATAAAGGTGCCCCAAGTTGAAAAATCTTGACAATGTCAGGAGAAATTGTCCTGTCAATAGGAAGCGGAGAAGAGATCTTCTCAAGACACATAGACATGACTGTAGGGCCAGGCAAGAATGAGGAATGATGATGGGTTTCATTTCAAGGTACTTCCTCTAGAGACATTACTTCCATGATAATCTCATCAGAAAGAAAAGTCTTGGCTAAGGGATCTGGAGATTCCAAAGAACAAAGCCACGGGGATTGAGAATACGCATCGAGAGATGTTCTTGAAACAGGATGATCAGAGGACACTGAAGGCGAAGCCAAAATAATTTCCACATAATCAATTTCGGTGGGGCTTAACGACATAACGTCGCCCCTTGTATCAACAAGATCCGGTGAAGGAATGACCCAAGGATCAAACTTGACCAAAATCATGTTGACAGAGGCAACATGAGGAGTTGGGAGTGGAAAAATGCCCATAAAGGTAGGATCTTTAAAGAGTCATGTTCCCACACTCTCATAAGGAGCACCAGTGTGCTTGACATACAGAACATTTCCATCTGAGGAGGAAGAGGAAAAGAAGGATAGTTGGTCGACTGTGACTATCTTCCCTTGATGGGGAAATCGAATTACACGGAAAAGGGAGGAGGCTAAAACATGAATGGCATGGGTCCATCTCTATCTGAGTAGAATATTGTAGTTAAGATTAGTGTCAATGATCCCTACTTCGACGTGTACTGTCTTTCCCTCCAAAGTAATGGTAAGGTTGGGAAGGACACCGAATGGTCACAAATCGCGTCCATCAAAAGCTTCCAAAGTGTTAGGGGATTGGTTCAGAGTAGGAGAACCAATCGCCTTCTAACAAACAACAGACATGATGTAGGTAGAAGCATCTTCATCGATGACGGTCCTATGAATGGTTTTCTCATTTATGATCACCTGAATGAGAAAGGAAATTTGATGAGGTCAACGCGGAGCATGGTTTTCTAGGTAAAAACATATGATATTAGAGTCAGCTGGATCAATATCCCAAATAGCCAACAGTAACGATTTCCGCTGAGTAGGACAACTTGGAAGGACCTTGAGAGTAGACATAGTTGATGGTGCTTGAGCCAAATCTTCAACAATGTTATAATACTAAATGGCTCGAGCATTGAGATTATACGAAGACTTTCGTAGCACACCTCAAGAAGGTGGTTGAATTATGGAATCAAGATTAGTTCGCTCTATATGGAGAGGACCAAAACTGGATGGGGCAGAAGAAGAAGGGGCACCTTCTTTCTCTTTCCTTGTTGTCGAGATAATAGTTTGATAATATTTTGACATGGTAGCCACCTTAATCTGGGTGCTCATCATGAACACTTGTGATCCTAAGGAAGCGGATGACTGAGGCTAGTCTACCATTTGGGTCTGCTGGGATGGAAAGGGATCTTTCAGGACAGCTGGGGTCCCTTTAAGCAAATGGCTAACTTCAAACCATCTGGGAAAATCCTTAGTATAGTGATCCTACTCACAGATGAGGGATGGATACTTGGGTTTCCATTGGGAAACATCACCAACAGACGACTTAGGAGGACCTTGTTTCGGGGCATCAACTTTACCCTTGCCTTTGCTTTTCTTCTTACCTTTATAGGATTTATCCACTGCGGTAGATTGGACAATGTAAACCTCCGAGGTTTTACCAAGGCAGGACGAATTGCGAGAGGAATCATTTGGAGCAATGCTGGAGACTAATTTCCATTTGGAAGAAGATTTTGCAGGGGTCTAAGTCACTTAACCAATTACTCCATCAACGGGAGGTGTAACTACAGACTTAGATGTCATCAGATCAAATGATGGTCTGGGTGCATTGGGTAACACATCATATAATGTGTTAGATTGTGAATAGACAAGGTCTAGATACTGGGCACGCGTGATGGCTTGTTCCTTAGTGACGCATCCACCCATAGCAATGTCCTCAGTAATTTTGTTGACGAATGATTTAGTGAACCACTCGGTCAACAACTAATCAACAATCTCAAACTTAATCGGATGGCACCTACATCTCCATTCATGGATGTGATCGGAGATGTGGGTCGTAGTGTCTTTCTTGAGGAACATTATCAAATGGGTGCAAGTTTCATAACGAACCGAAAACTAGAAATGTGTGAGAAAGGCCATGGCGAGAGTGTTAAAGTCATGATAGGTATTTTGAGGAAGCTCGATATACCATTTGGCTACAACACCTATAAGAGTTTTTTGGAAAGTTCGAAGACGAATGGAATCATCAACGCAAGATTTCAAGGAGCACCAGAGGTGATATGTCATCACGTGGGCATGAGGATCCTCTTTCGCTTTTCCTTCAAACTTCGGACAATGGCTCAAAATCTTGGAGGGAACTGGAGACTAGAATGGCGAATGAAGAATCGGGTCATTCGTGAGTCTAGACACATCTAGCAATTCCAGTGTCACCAAGAATGAATTTTGGGTATTGAAAGGCATTTGAGGTCGATAAGGGGGCCCAACTAGTAGGGCCCATCCCTGTTGGTAAGTATTTTTTCCCCATAGTGGAGGATTTTGTCCATATGGCATTTGATTTTTCCCCCACTGCAAGTTACCTTGCCCATAGGGAGGATTCTGACCTTGAAAGCCTTGAAACTATTTGGCCAGAGGCTGTTGATAAGAAACATACGGGTTAAAAGGATGTTGAGCCTGTTGACCTTGGACATATGGATTTTTCACCTGATGTCCCTGATTATAAGGGTTTTAGACCTGCTGCCCCTAGACGAAAGGGTTTTGGACCTGCTACCCTTGGACATAAGGATTCTACACTTGTTTCTCTTGGACATAAGGATTTTGGACTTGTTGTCCTTGGAAAAAAGGAGACTGGACCTGTTGCCCTTGGACATAAGGATTTTTCACCTGTTACTGCAAGACTTGACTTGGCCTTTCCCTTGCAAGGGTTGACCCTGTTGATATGAGTATAAGGGTTGTTGCTACCCGGGTTGACCTTATTGCTGCAAGGGTTGACCTTGCGGCTGTAAAGGCTATCCCTGCGGCTGCAGAGGTTGACCTTGCAAAGGCATAGGCTGGGAGGATTGTGGCACATACTTCATTTTCGGATGCATGGTTTGTTGCAACCATTGCAAGGGTTGACCCTACGGTTGTTGCAGTTGTCCTTGCTGCGACATCATCTAGCCTTGCTTTTGCATGGATGGCCCTTGCTGCAACGAAGGTTTTCGTTGCTACTACATGGATGGCCCTTACTGTAACGAAGTTTTCCCTTGCTGCAATGAAGGTTGCCCTTGCTGTTGCATGGATGGCCCTTGCTGCAACGAAGGTTGCCCTTGCTACTGCAGGAGTTGTCCTTGTTGCTGCAAAGGTACTTGAACAGTTCCTAGAATGACACCTTGAATGTTCCCGAACAATATCTGGCTATACCCACTAAGTGCGGTGGACGGACCAGGCTGGACATAAGGTCCAAGCTGAGGGATGTAGGGAAGATTAACCATCGCTTGTGAACCATATGGAACATAAGGAGGTTGGTATTGAACCTGAACCATTTTAGGCTACTGGTATTGGATGTTACTTGACCCAGACAGACCAATAGGGTTCAACCGTTGGTACTGGACATTGCTCAATCCAGCAGGACCAAAAGGGTTTAGAATGGCACCCGAAGAGGGTTGTTTCATTCCAACATTGGTTGTACCAGACATCATAGACACATTCGGACTTTTCTCCCTAGGTAGTGGCACATCCTGTCCACTCACTGAAGGATCGAAGAACTAACAGCAACATGACTCAAGATCATCGGGTGAACCGGACGGGTTAGTTGGACTGCCGAAACAAGAGGATTTGGAATGGTGGGTTGCACCGAGACCAAAGTAACTGCATAAATCACCATTTATTGGGAGGTCAGGTTCTGAATGAAAGGACCTGTGGTAGGCATAGCACCAGATGCCCAAATAGGGTTGTGATATAGTGATGAGGCAGTAGGCATGCCTAAAATCAACTGAGCTAAAGTTACATAATTACGCGGTAACTCAGGATGAAAACTGGTTGGAATGCTTCCCTTGTAAGGGAAACCTTCAGGAGGGAAAGGATATTCCTACTCCTCGATTTTGCGTGGAGTGGAAACCTCCGAGTGACCTGGAGAGGAGACTGGGATTTTTCCCTCTGATTCCATAGGTGAAAATAGACAATGATGGATGACCGAAGATACTCGAGGGGATAATTCCAAAGGAATACCCAGTTGATCGTACAGACTGTACAGATGCTGAGGTGATATCACAAAGGGATCAAACAAAGGATTCAGAGGATACACAACCAGTCCAAGCTGACCTTCAGAAGTCGGCGGACTCTCGGGAGTCTAGATAGGATTATCTAGAGATTCCAGGCCAATGTTAGAAAGTGACCTAGTATCTGAAGGGGGAGGACGAGATGAAAAAGGTTGAATACTCAGAGAAATTCCAAGCTCAACATCTTGGTCCTCAAGTGACTATGGAAATTCAAGAAAAGACTCCTCAAACAATCTTTCAGAGAAAGGAGAGGAAGAGGAACTGGGCGAACCAATTGGTTCAACCACGATGATTTTGTCTCAAATAACCAGAAGAGAGATTGATTTTCAAGGCTTTAAAATATATTTAAAGGTATACTCACGATGTGGTCTAAAAAAGACTAACAGGGATGTTATAAGATCGTGGGCAACAATTTTTTAAGACGCAAAAATGAATTGGTTCTCTTTCATGTTTTAAAAGTCGAGAAAGAAGCAAAAGTGACTCTATCACTTTTGGTTTAAAGCGAGCTCAAGAGGACAAGTGCTCTGGTGATATTTTATATTTAGGGAGTAAAAAATATTAAAATGACTACTCAGGATGATCTAGGCAAAAAGGATTACCAAGTAACCCTGAACTGCAAGATACCTCTTGGCGTACCAAGAAGTATGGGCAGGCTATCTCCCCGAATGTTGTGTTCGGTGTATCACATTTACAAGGCAGCAGACTCGGCTTCCTATGGATAAAGGATTACAACCTAGTGGGGTCTCTCTTTATATACATGATGGTATGGGAAGCACAAGTCCGTACTAGCATTGTCTAGTGTCGAAGCAAACGACAACTGCTAGGTTTAAAGATAGCGGAACACGTCTCTAGCCTAGACCTTCTAAAATATTATTGTTAGGTTTAAAATGCGCCTTAGGTTAATTGAGTACATTTTAGAGTTTATCTTGAAATTATGTCTCATTTTTCAGGCCTTATCAATGTGACTTGAAAAAAACCTATATGCAGTTAAATGAGACAATACCCTTTCAATTCAATGAATTGTCTATACTAATGAGAGTAGAAAACACACTCAAATGCAACAAAACAAGCAATCAAAAGAAAAATTACCTTTTCACTATTTCGCTTTTGAAAACAAAATGATGAAAAACTCTTTCCAATTCCTATCTTTCCTATCAAACGCACTTCAAGTAGTCCTTTCACTAGTAAAGAAAATTCATTTCTTTTCCAATGCAAATGACGATGCAACTCTAGCCTTCAATGATGTTAACTAATGTAGCATATTGATTCAACAAACTAGAATTAAGTATTTTTCAATGAAATGATGGAATGAATCTTTCACAAACACTTCACACTTCAATGAAACATTTCCAATACAATCAATCACAAGGAAATGCAAAGCACAAAGATAATTCCTTTCAAACTAGTGAAGCAAAGACTCAACCAAAAAAAAAGATGAGCAATGTGATCTATGCTTGAAAAGAGAACCTCAACAACAAACGAAACTTTTCAAACTTGTTAAATGGAAATCAACGCAACAAAAGGACTAATCAAACAAAATGCAAGGAGCAACTTTGACTATCGACTTGACTTGTTGAGCACATAAACAGGTGAATGGATGATGACCTAGATGGCCTAATGACCTTGGTCCTGCTGGATTGAGCAATGTCTTCAAAAGCCTTTTTATTATTGATGCTTCTAATTTCTTCATTTTCCTCTATTTTCCTTCAATTTCCTCCGCACATGCAACCTGCAAATTTTCACCTTCCTTTTCTCCTATTTTCCTTTATTTTCATAAATAAAATGCCAATAATGCCTTTTTTTCTTTTCAAAGCCTTTTTCATTGCCTTTTCTGATTTCCCATAGCCATAACAAACAACAAATAATTCCAACTGGGAAGCTTTGCCTAACATTCAACTTGGAATACATGTCCCATGACCTTGGTCTTAGTTTTCCTTTATTAACTTTATTACATGAACTTTTAACTTGGGGTTGTTACATTCAAGAGATCAACCAAAGCATTCAAGTAGAGAATGCTTAACTAAGAATACTTCTATGAGAAGCGGAAGATGAGAAGCAAGAATTGCAGCTTCAACTACAAGCCATGAAAGGGGCCTTGGAAAAGTTGAAGGGAAATAAAGGCTTAGTGAAGCTATCATCACCAACTTCAAAATAGATAATTGAGGTAAGCAATGTCAATGATTCTTTAGTTTCATGTTTTCATTATAATGATGATTTTGGTTCTTTTGAAAGGTACAATACATACATTGGTTTGAAGCTAATGAAGAAGATGGGATATGAAGGCAAGGGCCTAAGAGTTAATGGATTGTGAATCCCATCCAAGTGGTGAATTACTTTGATATGCAAGATTGGGCTATGTCAGAAAGGAATAGAAAAGAGAGTCTTCAAGAAACAAGTCAGATATAGTACAGGATAATGAGAGCACATCACCATCTTCTAGTGATAGTGAGAATTTCCAAAGGAAGAGCTAAGGAAAACTCTCATCACCAAAGTCACACTAGAGATAACCGTTCAAAGAAGGTTAGGGAATTTTGGAGGAAGAAGAACTATTGCACCATTGCAACAAGGGTGGACATTAGAGAGGCACATGTTGGAAGCTCCATCAAGAGTTGTGTCCCAAGAAGTAGAAGAAGGCACTTATGAAGGAACCAACCAATGAATAAATTCAATAAGGAGACTAACTACAGAAAGAAAGGCCATTAGCTTGGTTACATAAGAAAGGGGTAGCTTTTCTAAGTAGTTTTGCATGGCCACCATTGAAAATCACATGTTGCTTGTTAAAAATTGTAAAAGTGATGAATGTATAACATCACTTGTATATGAAACATAGTGATATTTTGGCCTTTTAGTTGGATAAAAAAGTGTATGGTTTATGATGTAAACTTGACCACAAGTGTGTTATACACTCTTGACAAGTATGGTTTTATTGGGTCTTGTATGTTGGACATGTATTAGCAATACATATTTGCATATGGATATAGTTGTCGGTTTCATCATTCCAAGTTCTGAAGTACAATGATGAAGGAAAGGGAAGATGGCCTATCAAAGAACCTTGTTATGCAAATCAAGGTTCTAGATCACGTTTATACTTTTGGAGGACCAAAAGTCCTTTAGTGGGGAGGAATGATTCAAGGGGATCCGTAATGACCCAAAGTCCAAAGTCTTTGAATCTTAGTAAAACTAGCATTAGATCGAAGAGCTCGTCACCAGGATTCCATTGATACAAAAAATGTCAATTTGACTTTGTTGATAGGACAAACAGGAAAAGGTGGCCATTAGTGTGCCACGTGAAACCCACAACTTCCATGGCATCTAACTAGTGGCCTACCAGCGAAATACACATGTCACTAGATCATTGGTTCCTTGGGCCCTACACTATATATATATATATTAAAACTAAATGACTAAAGTATAACAAAACATAAATCACCAACCATCAAAACATGAGGGGCCGATGGTTATAGAAATGGTTCATGAGTCATTTGCTACCATATATTTAATATATGGTTGTGGGTTAGGTTAATAATCCCTAACATACCATAACAAAACACAATCATTTTTATATGGTTTAAAACCATATATATAATATATGGTTTGACCATACCCCCGAACACCATATGTGGTGGAGAACCATACGAATCCAGTGATTGGTTAAAAATATATATATTATACCATATATAAATATACCAATTGTAATGTATTGTTACAATAATGACGTACAAACATTAACGTATTGTTACAATGGGAGTTGTCTATAATGCGACTTTTTGGAGATTCCGGTGACGGAATCCGGCGGAAGAAATGAGGTTAAATCTTGATTTTTAGCAGTTAAAATGGTTTTTTAACTGCATATTTGGATTCAGCGCCCTGAAAAACCCCTGGGAGCCATTGATTGTGCAGAAACTAGCTATCAAAATTGGGATTCCAATAAATTACTGCCGGATTTTGACCGGAAAAATCTGCCGGAAGGGCTTTCAAAAAGTCGCGTTATAGACTACTGCGTTACAATGAACACATACAATCATTTTGTTTTTAATTTATTGTTACAAAGATGCCATACAAATGTTAACGTATTGTTACGACGGTGGCATGCAAGCATTTTGTTTTTAATTTAAAAATGGTAAGGTTGTTGAGTCCAAGGAGTTGAACCCGCAACCCCCACATAACCAACCACAATATACACCCTATGCCAACCAAGCTGCCAGCTCAACAAGGTTGAAATGTATGCTCGACCTTTGGAATTACACGTTGTATTCCACTGAGAGAGTAGGTGGAGCTGTGAGCCAAGGGCTAAATACACTTAGAGTGAGAACTGTGACAAAGGAAACTCAAAATAGTGGAACCACAACCACGTAGAATAGTGACAATGATGGAACCTTGAGGTGGAACCTTTTTGACACATTTTTCGAGACGAGGAACATATCATTAGAATATTTTAGGAATATTATATTTTGATGTTGTGAGGAATCTTGAAGATTCTTAGAGGGGCCATAATTAATAGTGTCAAAATGTGGCTATATTTATACTCATTTAAACCAAAATTTCATAACCAAAATTTCATAAGGATCGCAATGGTGTGGTAAGTTTTTGCATATGAGTAGCAAATTTCAGGTTTTATGGTAGAAACCTGCCTTCTTCATTGATTTTTGGGCACGAAGTTCAAGACAACAAGGCGCCTTCTAGAAGTAGGCCATGTTTATAGTCAAAAGTATCAGGAGGATGAGACAAATCTACTAGTGCAATGATTGTTTTGTATTGAGCAGTGAAATTTCAATTCACTCCCATGATTGGAGGTATAATGATGTATTTTCCATTTACTTTCCATTCTTTTTTATGAGATGAATGAAGCGGCCTCCCCACTATTGAAGCAAGGTCCAGAGACGTAGTCCACATTGGACGAACTCTATTATCAAAATCTTGTGAGCATTGCCTTTATAGTCTCCTTTATGTTGCCTCTTCTTTATCCATTTGCACATATGGTATTTACATTCTCTTTCATGCAATTCTGCTAACATCAATAGAAGAAAATATCTTGGATAATGCCGGTAAATCCGATATTCCAAATCAAACCAACCCCTTCTAGAGATCCAACCATTGCACCAAAATTTGACACACTTCTCCACCTTCGCTAATAACCATTTCTAGTCTACTATACCAGATTTGTTGGGATTTATATAATGTAGCCAAGGTACTTGAAACCATCATCTTGGTAAAAAAAGGTAAGGTAAAAATATCATTTAGTTGCCAACAAATGTTAGCCTCCATAGATGGAAAATATATAGCTAATTTTTGTAGGTCGATTTCCATTCCATTGCACCACAAAAGGTATCAATGATCGTTTTATAAATCACACTTTCAAGATCATTACATAAACAAAAAATGAGAACATTGTTAACAAAAAACAAATGTGTGAGATGATTATTCCTACTAATTTGAATGCCCTAGATTTGATTTGTTTATCTTATTTCATAGATAGCATGATTGATACCTTCTTTTGTAAGTAGGAACAAATGAGATACTGGGAAGCCTTGATGGAGGCCTCTGGTTGAAGAATTTTGAGCATGTATTGTTTATTCAAACAACAAAAGAAGAGGAAATCAGACAACCCCATTATGCAATTCATGAATGGTAAGCCAAAACCCACTTGCAAGAGAAACAACGTCAAATAAGTCGAGGAGACCCGATCATATGCCTTGAAGATATCAATTTTGAGGGGTGTATATATATATATATATAAAATAAGTGATAAAACTTGCCATAATTTAGTGATTATTACGTGATGAAGATACTTATCATTGGTTGCTATGTGAATATGGATTAACCCATCACCATTAAAACCTAACAACCTAAAATAATTTGTTGGTGGTCTATAAGAGGGAAAAAATTTATTCCTACCAAATGATTTGGTCTTGAGTTGTTCATCAATTTTCTTATGTAAGAAGAAGATGAGCTTTAACTAATTTGAAATAGTTTTAGGTCTTAATTTAAGAGGAAAAGACAATTTCAACTTATATGCAAACTAGTATACTTGGTAATAATCCCTCAAACTATAGGATTATATGCTTTTAAAAAACACCTATATATCTATATATATATATATATATATATATATATATTTATATATATATATATATATAATAAGTGTTTTTTAAAAGCATATAATGCTACAGTTTGAGGGATTATCACCAAGTATATTATATATATATATATATATATATATATATAATACACTTAACCTTAATCTTGTAGATATTACCCCAGTTATAATTTAACTTCGTGCATATAAAATGTGATATCAACCATTTAAAAAATACAATAAAGAAGAAATTGTGGATTGTGGATTGATAAAGTGTTAGAGGGAAAAAAAGAAATTAAGATATTATAAGGAGGTGATCAATCCAAATCTTGAAAATTAAAAAGTACTCTTCTCTATATTAAATATTATAAAGAAGAAACTAAACATTATTAAATAAAAATGAAAAAAATAAATTCATGAACTCCATATTAAAAGTGGACATTAATCAATTCCTAAAATACAATAAGATGAAAAATTTTATAAACATTACGACATTAAGAGAGTTAAAATTGATTATCTAACTCATTCTCAAACAAATCTAAATTTCCAAATATTTATCACACCAAAAACTTTATAAACTTTTTAACTCAACAAAACAATAATAATCTTAAAACTTATTATTTTCCAACATAAAAATAAAATATTAAAAACTTCATAATCTTTTAGCTTCTTAAAATTAACCAATCATATTTTATCTTATTAAACCCCATATAATTCCATTATAACTTTAAAAAAAAACAACATTTCTCATTAAAAAAAACAACATTTCTTATGAGTAATCCTTTATTCTTGGTTTTAAGTAGGAAAATATTAAAAAAAAAGGATTGTGTTATGCTTTTAAAATTTGACTATACTTTTTATTTCATTTTTATTTTCAAGCATGTGTGTATATTTTGTAGGTATGAAAATTATTATGTTTTGCATATTTTTTTGAAATAGAGTGTAATTTTTTGGAATGTGATGGTATAAGTTTTGATTGGATTAAGATCTATACTCATTGTTATAAGAGTTCCTTGTAATTTAATAGGAAGGAGAGGTTGTTAATTAATGTTACATTTAAAAATAATAAATTAATATTTATATTAATAAATTAAAAAATAGTAATAATAAAATAATCAATTTTCGTAAATTCGAGGGTTAGCTCAATTGGTTGAGTTACTATCGCTAATATCATTTCACTAATGAGAAGTCATGTGGTCAACTCTTCTCAACGCCCTCAGGTTTAGGCTCTGATAATAAGTTGATGGTAAGTGATCCCTTCTAGCGGATTTGCTCAAAAATAAAAAATAAAAAATCTATGCCATAAATAAAATACTTCAATTTCCACCTTAACAAAAACAAAAATATATTAATAACAAAAAAAGATTCAATGTGGGTCATAAATCAAATATTTCAACATGGATTTTCAGTAAAAGATTATATATATATATATAGAGAGAGAGAGAGAAAGAGAGAGATTATTCCATTAATAAGTTATTTCTAATTAAGATACAAGGAAGATTTGTAATTCCTTCAATTTTTAGTATAAATTTGACATGTAACATTTTAAAAAATGTCAATTAAAAAAATAACTGAATGTGTCCTCTTCCACCCTATCTTTTCCTGTTGGTCATTAAAGGACCGAGTGGGGCTATTATTGAAGCCAACACTAAGGGCTTTCTCAGGTATCCATATCACTCCTACCAAGGTCATTACTCATTTACTCTTTGTAGTTGATCTACTCGATTTTGAGAAGGGCATGACTGATTGGAATAGTTTTTTGGAAAATTTATACGAATTTTGCAATGCTTCAAGGATGGTTACTAGTATGAAAAAAACCCTCTGCCTTACTAATGATATGGTTTAGGGGATGAAGATTCTATCATGCAATGTTTGTCTTACAAGTTTGATAATTTGGACAATGGGCTAAAATATCTTGGATACTATATCAAACCTAACTATGATAAAGTGGAAGATTGGAAATGGCTTGTAAAGAAAGTGGAAAATCACATTGGGATTTTGTATAATCATTTGTTGTATCAAGGTGGGAGGCTAATTCTGGTTAAGGCGATTTTGAGGCCATTCCAATTCTCTGGGTAGGTCTTTTTAAAATTCCCAAGAGCATTCTAAAAGGTATTCAAAAAAATGTTTTCAACTTATGCCAATCAAAGAAAAGAAAAAAAAAGAAATAAACTTGGTCAGATGTGAGGAAATAGCCCTTCCTAAAAAGAAAGGTGGTTGGGGTATCCACAATATTTTTATTTTTGTTGATGCCATGGAAACAAAAAGTAGTTGGTATATGTTTCTTGAACATGATTTATGGAGCAATATTATAATGGCTAAATACCTTAAAGGTATTACAGTGGAGGATTAGATCAAGGACACAAATAGGATTGCTTCAAAAGGATATTTAATCTGGAAAATTTTGGCTAGGACGTTCCTCAAATTGAAAGAGTGGATAGCTTGGAAGGTCGGTGGGTCAGCAGGTGAGACTAGGTTTAGACACATGGATTGGTTGTGATAGTTCTTATCTTTTAACACATGATTTAAGAGTTTACTTGACTTAGTAGACTTTGGAAGATGTGGGATATGGTAGGAATAAAGAGGATATTCAACTATGGATGAAGTTTAATATTTTAGCTACTTTGGGTCCTTTGGTTGAAGAATGATATAGTTTCACTTATGGACTCAAAAAAACCAATATTCTTTTACAAGAGGAATGCATTGATTAATTGGTATGGCCTTGTAATGGGATATGATGGTACCGTTACAACCAAATATGCCTATGAAGCATTTAGAGATCAAAGGGATAACTATATTAGTCATTGGTGGGACAAATTTATTTGGAGAAGCAATCGATCACTAAAGATTCGGTTGGTTTTGTGGCTTGTTCTCAAAGGTAAAGCTCTAACTTGGGAAGCCTTTAAAAGGAGGGGTTGGTAAGGTCCTTGCTTTTGTGTTTTATGTAGAATGGAAGAATTGACCAATCATTTTTTTTTTTGTTCAGTTACAATGGGAATTTGGTAGCTTGCTATTAATTGTTTTCAATTGAAATCAGATTGGTTTGGTTTTTCTTTAGAAGTTTGTTTGTGGAATTGGGTTAAAAAAAATTCTTGTTCTAGATTTCATTACTTTCCAACCTATGTTTTATGGGGGATATGGAATCATCAAAATAAGGTTATCTTTGAAAACTTTCAAATTAATCCCTTTAAGGTCACCTTGAACATTAGGAATGTTTTTAATGAATAGGTTCCTAATCAGATTTCGGGTCAGCAAAAATTGGATAGAGTAGTTATTTATATGGATGTCTATCCGAGAGGTTTCTTTGATGGAGCCTGTGCTAATGGAAACTATGGAGGTGTATCGTAATTGATATAAACCCTTATTATAGTATTTGAATGAAGTTAGAAATTGGCCTTCGTACTATTGTTAAGACTGAGTTATTGATTTGTTAGGCCCTTCTTAAGATCGTTGCTAATGAGAAATTTTTATATTTTTTCGCTTATGGGGATTCCAAAACCACTATTGACTTTATTAATAGGAAGGCTATTATGTGTGAACTTCATCTTGAATGATGACATAGGAAGATAATGACATTACAAGAACTATATGATGATTTACATGTTAGGGATATCTACAAAGATTCTAACAATGTTGCTGATATGCTATCAAAAGAAGCAATGCTCTTGGATGTTGGTGAATGCCCTCTAAATTATTATTATATGGACATCTGTACATCAAGTATTGTTTTTTTCCATGTTCTGACAAGTGTACCTAAAGGGTCGCCATTAGATTTTGTTTTAATTGTAGGTGCATAGTACAATGACTAGTTGTGTTTTGAAAAGGGTGTGTGCACTATTTTTGAAAGCTAAATGTATTTGTATCTTTTGATTTAATAATAACAAAGATATATATATATCTAGAGAGAGAGAGAGAGAGAGAGAGAGAGAGAGATGTTTTCTACCTCCAAATATGATGGGGTATGTATTAACATTTTAATGTAGAGAATGTGAATCATAAATAAATATTTCAATGTCAACTATGCATATATTATATGAAATGAGTGAAAACAAAAAAAATCTTATAGTTAAAACAATTTATTAGTGTTTTGTTCAAAACCAACATAGATCCATCTTAACTATAGATCTACCAAGATCCTAGAGGAATCAAATCTCTCTAGGTGCAAACCTATTAAAAAATATTAATAAATCTCGAGAGATTTGATCCCTCTCTACTAATAGTATATGTGTAATTAAGATAAACCTATACTAGTTTAAATTATATTTTTTAATGTATAATAAATTTAATGTTTTAAAATTTTTTTGAAGATATTTTCAATTCAATAACTCAAATTTATAATTTTAAAGCTTAGCTTAAATTTTCTAATTGTAATTCTTTTAGAGATATAATTTTTAATTAATATTATTAAAAATTCAATATTTATTTATTTTTGTTAAGCTTGGCAGGTCCTTCTTTTTCTATTTATAAAAAGTAAGTTTACACCACATATGTGAGATAGGTTGCCTCAACTTGCCAACATGAAACCAAGTCAGTTGGCCACCTATCCTCGTTATAAGCCATCCAAAAAAAAAGTATCGGTCATTCTAACCAAGCTATATACGTATCAATTTCATGATAAGAGTCTATATGTCTAACTAACATAAGCATGCATATTTAAAAGTAAACGTTACCCGTAAAAACCAAAAAAACACCCAGGTATCTGCCTATTCTTGTTGTTCTTCTGAGGCTGACTCAACCGGTGTCGGGTCCTTGGCTGAGTCACCAGGCATCTCAGCTAGCTCGATGATGCAAGGGATGTGCCTTTGAATTCTGTCAAGGCGGATGTCGTTAGACATGTCATGGAGAATCAGTGCCATCCCCACTGAAATTTGCTCCATTGCCTTCCCCATAAGGATCTTCATGAGCCAATATAGATAGAGGGTCTATTTAAACAGGGTTATTCCGCCTCTAGTATTCCCAGGATCCGGAATTATAGCCCGCCAGTTCTCCATCTCCTCCTCGAATTAGCCTTCGTGTTTAATTTCCCCCTCCCAATCTTCCAACAGCTTGCGAATGCCAGCATCCATTCCCTCCCTGTAGGTTACTGTCGCTTCACTGTTGAGGCGTTCTACCGGTTTCCTCCCTCTTCTTGGTTCCGAGGTTCTCAATTCATTTTCTCGAGTCGACTCCTGCCCACGTCATCCACGTCCTCTTCCTCTTGCCGGTCAGGTCATCTCTGCTCTATGCCCTACCTATTCACAAGCAAGATGGGTTATCTCTCTGTGCCTTGCCTCATGCCTCTTTGGCATAATTTTGTTGACCCACCCCTCATTCAGCCAAGCGCAATTGCCTCTACCCAGGTGTGCCTTCTCATTCCCCTTTGTCCATTCATGAGTTTTCTGTCGAGATTGTGCCTTCCCATGCCCCTCTGCCCAGTAAAGTTGCGCCACTCCTCTGCCGCTCACTCTGCCACCACTCGTGCATTACTTCTACCTCACCACCCACATTGTAATACAAATTCTCAACTACTCACAGGAGGAGCTTCCCGTTTCCATACCCGGTCAACACTCATGGCTCTCACAGCCAACTGATCAAGCTAGACCATAGTTACCCCCAGCCTGCGTTGTTCTCCCCGACCTTCCCCCCAATTCCCCTCCCCTGGCATCTTTCAAGCCCCCCATTCATAAATCAACATAGTTGCCATAGCAAAGGAATTGTAGGACCAAGAAACATACCCGAAAACGCTCTGTCGATGCTGACGATGATAATTCCACCTACTTGCTCTCGTGCTCCTCCTCCCAACAACTTTCGTAGCAATACAATTCTCCCTAGCTCAAATTCCTTCTATTTCCCACTTTATCTTACCATATCGATTCACCTATCCTTCCTTATAGGCGTCGCCTCCTACCTCGTCCTGGCCATACCTTCCACCTCTCCCATCTCCTCTATCAGTTCGCATGCAGGAGGCCACCGCACCCATCACCATGAGCCTGTGGGGGGCGATGGATAGTACCCTGTCATTACGCCTCATAACTATCATTTCTTTCGACGTCCCTTCCTGCCTCAGACACACACCCCAATAGGAAGCAAAAATTCAATAAAATTAATTAAAATTTCAAATTTGAATTATACCATCTACATAATCCAAAATCCAAATACTGGAAATTTTTTTATAATAAAATACTAAATCTATTCAAAACCTACTCCAAAAATAAAATAAATAAAATATAAAACATTTGAATTATATAAATATTTAAGTGCTTAAAATAGTATTATATATTTATTTTATTTATTAAATTTAACACAATCCATGAGGTGCAATGGTTGACACATCTCTAAATAAAGTCGTAAATAGTTAATTTATATAATTAATTAATTATTAAATTTAATAGTATACACGAGATTCAATGGTTGACACTCGTCTAAATAAAGTCATAATTTATGAAATGTGGAGAAATTTGTTTTTTTCCCCGAAAATATTGTGATGGATCCCGAAATCTTCGGTATCAAATAAACCAAGAAGTCGCTATAAAAGTGACACAACAAAGCGAAATGTGGCAAGGGTTGCCATTTTAATTTTATTAAATAATGTGGTGCCAAAAAACTTAAAACAAATAAGGATAAAGGTACAAATAAAATAATAAATAGTCTAATTTTATTTTATTTTATTTCTTTTAAAGTGTAATTATAAATATATTAAAGAATGTTTCAAATTAACAAACAAATAATTGTTGATAATAATAATGATGTAATGTTTAGATTTTTTTGGAGAAATTATATAGAGAATAAAGTGTGGATTGGTTTTAAATTTAGATCTAGGTTTATCATTAGAACCGGGATGAGGATGAGGAACAAGATCAACTTACCAATAATATATAAATCTCGAGATGTAATAATAAATTCCCAATAAAATAAAAATTGAAAGTAAATTACATAGTGAACAAAGTGTCCACGCTTTTCGAACCTAGATCTAGGTTCATCATCAAGACTAGGATGAGGATGAGGAGCAAGATCAATTGACCAATAATATATAAATCTATGGAACGATAAATTCCAGAGGGCCAAAAAATTAAAAATTAAAACGATTTAGGTGAACCTAGATCTAGGTTCATCATCAAGACTAGGATGAGGATGAGGAGCAAGATCAATTGACCAATAATATATAAATCTATGGAACAATAAATTCCCGAGGGCCAAAAAATTAAAAATTAAAACGATCTAGGTTCAGGACCAAGGACCAAGATGAGGATGAGGAACAAGATCAACTAAATGGTAAATTCCCGACGGTAAAAAAAATAAATAAATAAATTAATTAATTAATTAAAAGAGGAGCAAGATCAACTGACCAATAATATA
>APFE031673834.1:9533-36543 GCA_000404065.3 Pinus taeda | reverse complement strand
ATCTTTATAATAAATAATAATAATTTAAAAATTACACTTCATGATATAAATTTACTTGAACTTGTTTATTAATTTACAAATTTAAATAATACCTGTCAAAAACAAATATAAAGTTATATCGAGAACAACCACCAACATAAAATATCTCACCCAGACCGCTTCCTATACTGTGGGTGACCACGTGGCCTGTGGAGGAGCAGTGACGAAATCTGATTGCTACTTAAACTCGACTTGACTCGACTCAGGGAATCGAGGGTGAAGTTATCCGGTAATGATATGTGACGGTAATGAATGATACATGAAGCAGGTAGAGCTCCCAAGACTTTGTGTGGTGGTGCATTTGCCTTATCCTCGGCCATAGCTTTACACCCTTTGAAAATGCAATGCAATGGGCAGCTTCATATTTCTATATTCCCAACAGAGATGCAGAGTAGGAAATCTATGGTTTGGGTTTTGGTGTCTGTTTGTTTTTCAATCGGGCAACGTACACCGGGGTGAATTGAATAAAGTTTAAGGATCATGGAACTAGAATTCGAGACCAGTGGGGATGGAGATGAGGAGGAGCTGAAACTGTCGACATTAATGGAGGATGAGAACATAAGGGAACTGCATCGCCTCATCGAGCGCGAGTGCGATGCGGTGGAAAAATCGGCGTGCCAGACAGCGGCGGGGCGAGCTCTTTGGAATCACGTAATTCACGACCCCGTGGCGGAGATTCTGGCCGGAGAAACTTGTCTCAGAAATCTCCACAAGAAGATAAGGGTCGACAAGCTCAAAAATGCCCGCGAGACCGCCGGGGTAATGCTGGCGGTCCGGACGCTCTGGTTTGACTCCAGGCTTCAGGCCGCTCTGCGTCGTCTAAAGGGAGAAACTCAAGTCGTCCTGCTGGGAGCAGGTTCGACCTTGCGACCTCATGAATTAATTACCATGGGCACTGGTTGTTTCTTTATGTATTCTTGTTCAAGAAACATTTCTAATCTCTGGTTCTTGGCGTTCAAGAAGCATTACTAATGTCTCATTCTTGGCTTTCAAGAAGCATCACTAATCCCTGATTCTTGGCTTTCAAGAAACATTACTGATCTCTGATTCTTGGCTTTTTCAAGAAGCATTAATAATCTCTGATTCTTGGCTTTCAAGAAGCATTACTAATCTCTCATTCGTGGCTTTCAAGAAACATTACTAACCTCTGATTCTTGGCTTTTTCAAGAAACATTAATAATCTCTGATTCTTGGCTTTCAAGAAGCATTACTAATCTCTGATTCTTGGCTCTCAAGTAACATTACTAATCTCTGATTCTTGGTTTTTTCAAGAAGCTTTAATAATCTCTCATTCTTGGCTTTCAAGAAGCGTTACTAATCTCTCATTCTTGGCTTTCAATAAGCATTACTAATCTCTTATTCTTGGCTTTCAAGAAGCGTTACTAATCTCTCATTATTGGGTTTCAAGAAACATTACTAATCTCTGATTCTTGGCATTTTCAAGAAGCATTAATAATCTCTGATTCTTAGCTTTCAAGAAGCATTACTAATCTCTCATTCGTGGCTTTCAAGAAACATTACTAATCTCTGATTCTTGGCTTTTTCAAGAAACATTAATAATCTCTGATTCTTGGCTTTCAAGAAGCGTTACTAATCTCTGATTCTTGGCTTTCAGGTAACATTACTAATATCTGATTCTTGGTTTTTTCAAGAAGCATTACTAATCTCTCATTCTTGGCTTTCAAGAAGCATTACTAATCTCTCATTCTTGGCTTTCAAGAAGCATTACTAATCTCTCATTCTTGGCTTTCAAGAAGCGTTACTAATCTCTCATTATTGGCTTTCAAGAAACATTACTAATCTCTGATTCTTGGCATTTTCAAGAAGCATTAATAATCTCTGATTTTTGGCTTTCAAGAAGCATTACTAATCTCTCATTCTTGGCTTTTTTGTGCGCGCAGGAATGGACGCAAGAGTATATCGTCTGGAATGCTTAAAGGAAACCAGCGTTTTCGAAGTCGATTTACCCAAAGTAATCGAAGTGAAAACCGCTTTACTCGACGCGGCTGCAGAGGCAGAGAAAAAATCGCTGCCATTCCAGGCCAAAAGCGTGCACCGCGTGGCAGCCGACATTAAGCAGAAAAACTGGTTCGACAAAATGTCGACGGCGGGATTCGATCCGCAGCTGAGCACAGTGTGGATTCTGGAAGGCCTGCTGTATTATCTCCCCGACCTGCAAGCCAAGGAGGTCCTGAGATCGATACCGGAGAGGTCCCGCGGGGACGCGGTTTTTTTGGCGGATTTCATGAACGAGTGCTCCACGGGCTTGTCTCGAGAACTGAATAGTAATTTCCAGTTCTACAGCGACTGGCCGGAAGAACTACTCCCTTCTTTGGGGTATAATTCGGACGTGAGGGTTTCGCAAATCGGGGATTCCGATGCGAGCTTTGGACTGGTGCAGGACCCTCATAATTGCTTCAATAAGCTGCGGAATGTGCCACGATACATGAAGAGGGACGCCGACGGGATGCCCTGTAGAAGGCTTTATTTGGTTGAAGGCACTGTGAATCGAACCTTCGCGTCCGACTCTCATTAAATTCTCACCACTCACTCTGTGGTTTTATGCAAGATTTTTGTACACTAAAAAAAGCGCTTTTTATATACATATGCCATTGCATGTTTCAATTTGGAATGAAAACAAAATCACAGTTCGTAAATTATTGGGTGTTATGATATAACCGTTTAGGATTTGGCAGTTTGACTTAAATAATGGTTAAGAAGTTAACTTTTTACCTTTATTTCTAATACTTAAATTTCAAAATCTAATGACTTAATCAACTCCAAAAATAAAAAATCTAATACTGTGGAAATATTTGTTGAACTATACAATTCACTTATTTTTGTGTTATGCATCACGCAGTGCAGTGGAAATTATATGAATTTGTTAAGTGATGTTGTTATAAATGTATAAAATTACATCTCTAATTGTAATTGTAATTGTAATTGTAATTGTAATTATAATTATAATTAATTTAATTAAAATTGAATGGTATAAACTTCACTTGTTTATGTATCATAGAGTATAAACCAGTATAATTGTAAATATGTTATTTAATGTTTATTTATTTTATTAATATACGATATATACTTTATTAAAATATGTTATAGTAATTATATATATATATATGTAGTTATTTCAATAATTATGTCATGTATGATTAGGTTTTATAATTATGTGTTATTTTAAAATATTATTTTTTGAATTTTAATTTAATTATTAATGGTAGGTGAATGGTAGGTTTTTATGGAATATTTTTAGTAATATTAAAAAATTAAAGGTTGAGATTTATTTTCAAAATGTTATACACTTTTTACTTTTTTAATTAAATTGATTAATTAAAAAATTTACTAGTCATTTAATTTATATGGTTGTGCTGGTTGTTTCACATAGTCATATAATTAGATTGTATCAAAGCATAGTAACTATGAAAGTAACAAATTTCAGCAACCACAATATGTACATGTCACAAAATTAAATATGGATAAACACTATGCTATATAAGGAAATGGATAATGTTTGAACAGTATGTGTATTACAATTGGTGGCTTACAATCTAGAGGTTTTAGTCTCTCCATAATTCATAATTTCTTACAATTTGTTCATTGGTATGATTAGATTGTTAAAGAGTTGACACTTGAGCTACACGAATATGTCTTCATTGTCCTCTTCTTCTATTGTAAGTCAATGGAGTTAGACCTCTCTTCCCACTAATTCATTGGGTTTAAACATTCTCTCAACCTATTTAGTTCACATGGAAGTAACAATGTTTGCAATGATTCACCTTCCCCTACTTTGCCTTTACAAATTCCTAGGGTCTATTGTAAGTCAATGGAGTTAGACCTCTCTTCCCACTAATTCATTGGGTTTAAAAATTCTCTCAACCTATTTAGTTCACATGGAAGTAACATTGTGTGCAATGATTCACCTTCCCCCAAGTTGCCTTTACAAATTCCGAGGGTCTATTGTAAGTCAATGGAGTTAGACCTCTCTTCCCACTAATTCATTGGGTTTAAACATTCTCTCAACCTACTTAGTTCACATGGAAGTAACAATGCTTGCAATGATTCACCTTCCCCTATGTTGCCTTCACAAATTCCTAGGGTTAATGCTTGGTTTATATTTCTTTGATTCTCTAAATTTCCTCTCATGCACTTTTCTTTTATCTTTTGTAGCAATGAATGCATCTATAATAAAGGGAAAGGAATTTTACGGTGAATTTCCTCTCATGCACTTTTCTTTTATATTTTTAGCAATGAATGTATCTATAGTAAAGGGGAAGGAATTTTACGGTTTTTACTTCTATAGTGTTTGCTTACTCTCATGGCCAAGAATGATTTCCTCCCACCAAGCAAATTCCTCTCATGCACTTTTCTTTTATCTTTTTAGCAATGAATGTATCTATAGTAAAGGGGAAGGAATTTTATTGTTTTACTTCTATAGTGTTTGCTTACTCTCATGGCCAAGAATGATTTCCTCCCACCAAGCAAATTCCTCTCATGCACTTTTCTTTTATCTTTTTAGCAATGAATGTATCTATAGTAAAGGGGAAGGAATTTTACGGTTTTTACTTCTATAGTGTTTGCTTACTCTCATGGCCAAGAATGATTTCCTCCCACCAAGCACATTTCTTTTATCTTTTGTAGCAATGAATGAATCTATAGTAAAGGGGAAGGAATTTTACGGTTTTTACTTCAATAGTGTTTGCTTACTCTCATGGCCAAGAATGATTTTCTCCCACCAAGCAAATTAACAAATTCAAAGATAGTTTAAACTTATTTAGTTGACTTAATTGACAATTATTCTTCCCATTCTTTCATGCTTCGTCCTTCATTACCCTCCTCTCTTTCAAGAAACTCATATAAATTAGAAATATTAGATATTGGAGAGATGTTAAAGGGTTTCAACAAATCTAGTTTTTAGGGGGTATTAGTATTTTTCTTAGAATGTTATATGGACAATTTTTCTTGCAACTTGAGTTTATTATACATTGCTTTATAAAATCTATTGTTCCTCAAATGCATCATCATTGTACCTACCTCTTAAAAAACCTTCAATTTCCTTAGCATTTTCTTTGCAATTAGAGGTAACATTACTTTTTATAGCTTCTTGCTAACCTATTCATGAATATTATTTTGTTGAACAAATTGTTGTTAATGATGTTAAAAGGCGCGAACCCACCCACATGCACACACATATTAAAAGATAGTGCTTATGAAAAAAAGTGAAGTCAAAATAATAAATGAAATGTTGGTTTCAAACCCATGGTTTAAGAAGACCATGGTATTTGAAAAAGTGAAATAAAAGAAAAATTGTTAGAAAGTGTAGCAAGAAAGGCTCAACTTGACTTCAACCTTAGTCAAATTGAGTAAATCGAATTTCCACATTAGGAGGACAACTTGGAGGCAATTAACTAGTGTGACATGGAGCTTGTAACTTAGTTAGGTCAACAAATTCAAGTTAGTGGGCTTAAAGTTTAGTCATGCATGTATTGACTGCTAAATTTTAGCAATCTAGTTCAGTTATTTTTAGTTGTACTCAGTTAACTAGCCTCTAAGATTGAGAGGATGGCGAGGGTTTCTAAAGTTGTTTTCATCTCTGGCACAACTTCCCAACCCAACAATTTGGGCATCAATAGAGTTCCCATGACATGAATATGATGCCTCCATAGAAGATATGAATGTGCATTTGTAGTCTATGCCAAACAACTGCTCTTTCGACATCGCCATGGAATAAAGAATGAACCTCCCAGAGCTTGAATGGCTCCTCCATTGGCCAGGGATGATCACTCCTTTTTCGGATTGAAGCTTTTTCCATGGATCGGGCCATAATCTATCAGATCTGATCATCTAAAAGGTAGATCGGTCCATGCAGTAGCCAGATCTCGAAGTCTATACTTGTTTTGGCTTTGCCCTTTACCGATCCACTGCCTCTAAGTTAAATTGTAAAGGAGGGTCCTTTGAGAACTTTGGTAGACTTCCACATAGTCGCTTTCTACAATATTAGGGGAACTTAGATATAAATATCGATTCCATAGTGGTAGATCGACACTCACCGTGGACGGATCTGGTTATTTGCTTGGGGATAAGTGACGACTCCCTAGATCTAGTGCACCATGTAATAAATCGGTCTCCGTGTTGGCCATATCTCTCAAAATCAGAGTTCCATATAGAAAATCGACCCCTGAAATGGATAGATCTGTAATACTCTTTCCGGCTTCAAGTGTTACCATAGCGTGATGTCTGGGAGGAAATGGCGAAGGACTGCGGCAAAGAGGTGGCTGAGGTGATCACGAGCTATGGAAATGGAAAAGCGAAGGTGGAAAAGATGGCCTGCACATCTTTTATGCAAATCGACAAAAAACAAAATGTTGCTTGGTTACAAGGGTTGGAGATTTCCCCATACTCGCAGATCGAAGCATATAAGGGGTTTAAATTCATAGAACAGGAAGACCATAAATTTTTCCAAATTTTTAAAAGCCCCGGTAGGTAAATCTACAATGGTCTGGATACAGGCCTTTGATAGGGTACTCCTCCTAAAGCTAAATATTATGAATAAACTGGGATATCCATACCAGCTAAAAAACTTGATCTACGGGGGTAGATCCTTACAGGATGAATGAAGCATACATGACTAATGTTAGCTTCCTATACCAATAGGTTTCATTTTTCATGATTGACAGTGGAAGTGCCAAAAATGTTCATCCTTTTCATGCTGCAAAAATTCTATTTTTGAAGAATTTCACAGTTAAGGGAGGGCCAAACAGCTTAATCTTGGCCTCCCTAGGTTTAAATTGCTTGTTTTAGAAAATAGAGAAAGAAAATCTGTCCAAACAGTTTAAGCTTGGCAGATTACTAGCTAGGTAGAGAATGAAGGTGCCCAACTGTCTAATCTGGGCCCTTAGAAGCAATAAGGGTAGTTTTTAGATAGGAGGGCAGTTAAAAAAGCAAAAAAAGCAATCAGGGTTTGCAATTCTAAGTGCACCCTTCCTGAAGTAACAAAAAATGCTAGGTGTATTAGGCTGGGTAGGTAGCCTGGGGTTGCAGAAGCAAGATCATCTTCAGTTTTGACCTAAACAAAGAAAGCTCATCTCATTAGAAGCAGGAGTACCGTGGCAGTTGTTTGATGGTACAACAAGGAAGCATGACTAACTTCCCCTTCATCCCCTCAGAAATCATTCACTAACATCCCCTCAAGGACCTTGGGATCTGCCCAAAAAGTGCATTTTCACTCCGTTCTGGTTAAGAACCAAGTTGACATCTGAAGTTGACTTACTAAAAGGAAGCCACATTTCTTGTGTAAAATCATTTCTCCATATCCTATTCAGATCACATATCTAAGTTCCAGATCTTGAACTTGGCATCATTTCCCTTACATTTCCACTCCACCAAGTCATATTAACTCCTAATTATACTATATATCTCCCTAACTACGTTCCCATCCCTATTTGCTATTAAAGCTATATAAAATCCCAATAAATAATAATATCCCTTCCTTGGCACTATAGCCATATTCTTCTAAGTCCGAGAGGCAGTAGTCCATCTGGGGCTCCTACTAACCCATCCACCTCCTAACTGGAGTTAGGCTGACATCTGGTCACACTAACAACCATTCCCCCTCAACCCTAACCTTACAAGACCCATGTTCCTCCCTTATCCTAAAGTCCCCCAGTTAAATATTTTGACCCGCTCGCTCATAATCCCGTAAAACCCACTTTCCCTAAAGTTCCCCCCCCCCCCCCCCCGGAAATTAAATAATTAAAAAAGGTGCTGTGGGTCCCGTCCCTTATCCTTCTGCCGCCTTCTCTTTTCCGCCATCCGTGCGATTGCCCGCGCCCTAGATCTGCGGTGAGCGGGTCCTTTCCCCTCCAAACCTGTCGATGGTTAACGTCCGGGAGATGGGCGGTTTTCCCGTCGTACTCCCACCACGCGTCACCCTCTCGACTGTGGCGGAGCCCCCTCCTCACAAACCACCTATGCACAAAAGCGGTGCGCCATGAAACCAGAAACCGCCTTCCCCTGTGTGACGTCGGCGCCACGTCTCCCCCTGACGTCATCTCCACTCTGTCGATGCTCTGCCACATTACTGCCACCTCACCCCTTTCCTGCCTGCGCCTTGCTACCGTGTCACTGCCATGTCATCGCCCTGTCAAATGCCACGTCACCCATCTGTACCCGGGTCCCGCCGATGACGTCATGCTGACGTCATCCCGTGAAAGCGCCAAAATGTCATTTTTTGCATAAAAAGCACGCAAACGATTGTTTTGTTTCATTTCTATCAGTCCATTTGTAAAGCTCTCATTCACTCTCGTGACCGTTTTCACTCCCAAAGCTCGGACTCGACCAACCACGCTGCCGCAACCTGCAATTCGACTCCATAGCTTGCCATTGTACCAGCTCGTCCACCCTTGGCGCCGCTGAAACCAGGTATTTGCCCAAATTCACCTATTTGCCCCTGTTTCACTGTTTTCTCCATTTCATTTGCATAAAACTCTGCAAATTACCAAACTAAAGACACTAAAGCACCTAAATGCTGCCCAAAATTCTCCAATCAACGCTCTGTCTGAAGAACGCTTTGTGAACCCGCTCCCAATTACAAATTTCACTGTCAAAATATGGTTTAAAGGTTCATATTGCTGGCAGAAGCTTCATATGGCCATGCATTGCCCCCTGTTACCATAATCCTTTGTAAAAGTCCCATATTCAGCTCAGAAATCATCCCTATTTCCTCTGCAGTTTACCCACACAGTCTATCAACCCAGTGAAGTTATCAAAGAGAGGAAAAACTTACTTGAATTCTGTGAATTGGCCTCTTTTATGAGAAGCTACAGACAGTGAAGACTATTGCCTCAGTTCAAACTCATTTTCCAGCTCCTTTGCAAATACTCAAAGTGATTTCCCTTATTCTACTTTCTCATTAATCTTCACTCCAAGTGCAAACACAGAAAAGTTCAAAATGGCCACTCCATCAGCTCTAGACATCACTCCCATGAATTCACCAAACAAAGAGTTTGAGGCAATGGCCCTGGCTGACAATGATTATCTTATTCAAGGCCTAGTTGGGAACATGAATCATTTGCATACCTATTGTCAGCTAAGAAATAGTTTCCTTAGCAACTCTGACATGTATGGAATATGGGAGTCCAATTTGCCACATTATTTCCTCCCCTCTGTCAATGTTTTTTTAGAGATTATTCACCTGTGTGCTGCAAATTATGAACCAAATCAGAGAGCTGTCAAGTCTCCATCTGGGAGCATACTTTTTTATATCACTCCTGACTCCATCAACCAGATGTTAAATTTCAAGCAAATGTAGCTACTATACCCTTTCTCCATGAAGCACTTACTGGACGATGCCTCCTCTTTCCTTGATCCCAAGATTGAAAGAATTGCTAAGACATTTATGAAGGCAGATTGCGAACCTAAGGAGCCACCTCCATTCCTATATGACCATTTCAATGAGGTTGGCAAGCTACTGGTAGATATGATATCCTATGTGTTAGGCTTCAGAACAAGTGAACATGTGGATGAGACAGTGCTGGTTCTGTTGTCTTCATTCAACCAAGGGCAGCCTCCTTCTATCAAGTATAACTATGCCAAGTTCATAGCAAACAAAATTCATGACCAGCTCACAAAGCTAAATAGGGAGGGAATCTTCAAATATTCCTCATAAATATACCATTTGTTCTTATATTATCAGTCTGAAAGCTTCCAGTTTCCCATCAAGAAATTGGATTCAAAAGGAGAAAGAAGATCTGTTGTTCTCTGGTCAACAGTATTCTATCAAGTCCAGCATTCCCCATACTCTTACTGTGAGTTTATTGACCAGTTTGTTTATCCAGTTTCCTGCCTCTTAATGAAAGCTCCTCCTCCTAGAATATCTTATGAAATGTAGAAGGTATTGCAGCTATCTAAGAGCTACAAATTTGGTGATTGGTATCTATACCAGGATCACACTGTCATCAGAATTTATGGCTGTGAGCTTTGTCCTTACAGGCTCCCAAGATATGTACCAATGAGGCTATTTGCCTTGGAATACTACAGGTAGATTATCAATTCAGATCTGACTCATTTTCACAGCACCAAGGAAGGCTCGCCTGAAATTTAAAGACTGTCTAGGCCCCTTTATCATGAACAAGAAGGAAGGTTGGCAAGATGCTGACCTAATACTGAAGGATCAACTTATGTTGAAGAGAAGTTTCTGGTGGGTCCCTTATGACCCACTTGGCTTTATTAGTGCCAAAAGAGTCAAATATAGATTGACACCCTATACACACTGCAAAATCCCACACATTGAAAATTATGCTAATCAAGATGCATGGGCACAAGGCACATTAGTTGAAGAATTTACTCAGGAGGAAATTATGGAGCAAAATGTTAGAGACCTTGAAAAAACTCTTGACTTAGATTCTTGTGAGCAGGTAACATTCAAGTGGCCACAACAAATTAGAGAGGGCACATCAGCTGCTGCAGCTGCACAACACGACCAAGCACCATCTTCATCAACAATAGGTAAAACAAAAGACAAAGAGCCAATGGATACAGAACAGGTGACTACAGAACTGCCTGCTACTTCAAAGGAGCAGTCCCAAGAACAGGCTCCTCCACAACAAACAGAGGCACCCCAAATGCCAGTTTTACAGACTCCTACCCATGAGGAAAGAGGCAAAAAACGTGACAGAGAAGATTCCACACCTTCCAGTGGATCTACACAGCAGCCTGAATCTAAGAGGCAAAGAGTTGATTCTCCATTTGAGGAGGAAATCAGTGAAGAGATCCTTGAAATCCCAAGGAGAGATAGAGAGGGAAGCTGACAAACACCCACTAGCTCTTTCCAACAAGAGCTAGATAGACAGCATGCCATGGAGGTGTCTTCCTCCACACAACAAAGCAAGAGACTAGCTAGTGTCAAAGCCAACTTCAAAGAGATCAAAGCTCAAAATGAGCTACTAAGAATACAACTATATGACCATTTCATGAAAGCAACACCTGCCAAGCAGGAAACATTGATGGCAACATATGATATCAAGGAAGAGAAAATGATTTTTAGTCACTTCAAATCCAAAGTTCAGCAGCCACAGACAACTGCGGACTATGTCAGGACAAATTTGCAGGTCATGGCCAAAGACATCCACCCCATGGAACAAATTGAGCTACATAAGCAGACTGGTGAGATGGTCTATGCTACTTTAGAAGATAAGGCCATACTGGCTCATGAGATAAAAGAATCATTAAAGAACACTAACATTCAGTTAGATTTGAAAAGAATGTCCTCCACAGCTAAAGACAATAGAATTAAAACATTGGAGGACATTATTATTGACCTAGGACATGATCCTAAGGATCCTAAGGGTGTGAGGGCCCTCATGAAGAAAAAGGATGATGATATTGTTGCATTGAGAAAGCGATTGAGGTTGCCTCCTACTGAAAACCCTCAAACTGCAGAGTTAATACAAGAGAAAGAAACTAAAGATACATTAGATTTGTTGATGAAAATGAATCAAAGAGTAATCCAGATGGAGGAAGAATTAGAAAAAGCAGTCCAGAGCAAGCAGGGAGAAGCAACCTCCCAGCCACCTCCAGCAGTTCCAGCTAATATTCTTGTTCCTCCTACACAGCCAGCAGTAATCCCAGAATCCACATCAGCAACAACAACAGCAACAACTACAACATCATCTGAATCAAGCATGATCATGGAAGAAATGATGAAAGCTATCAAGGAGCTTGAGCTTCAGGCTATAGAGATAAAAGAGTGTTGTGTGTGGAGCATGATTGTTTAGAGGTCTTTGTTTCAGCCGGATGTATACCCCAAGAAGTTTTGTACACCCCTCCACGCGGGGGGCCGATCCCCCCCGGCTGGGGGGTCTGGGGGCCAGCGGTCCCCCGGCGGGGGCTCGGGGGCAGCGCCCCCCGAAGCTAAAAACAGATGTAAATTTGCCTTGTAAAAGTATAGTAATTTCTAGTCAATCTGAGCCGTTCATTAGGCGGATGATCTGACGGTAGAACTTATGTTTAGTTTAGGGTTTTTTGCCCTAGAAGGCAACCCCCTCTCTTTGTATGAGGGCATTGTATTTGAGGTGGCGATATAGATGTGTATTCTGTGTGAGCGAGAAACAGAGAGGTGAGATTGTGAGAGAAAACAGAGGATATTACAGCGGCTTTGCTGTAGGTTGTGTCTCTTTATTTTGCTGGATAATAAAAGGGAAGGACTGGCTGTTCGAGGTGGACGTAGCCCAAACTGGGTGAACCACGTATATCTGTGTCTCTCTTGTTTTGTGCGTTTTCTGTGTTTATATTTCTGCAATATTTTATGTGTTCCATTGCTCTGTAATATATAATTTTCTAGCAAAGAGGCCAAAGAGAAATTGGCCAATCTTGAAGAAAAGTATGACAAGTCTAAAATGACAGTAGCTGAAAAAACCAGGGAAACCAAGGCCTTGAATGACAAAATTAAAGCGTTGGAGAAAGTGCTAGCTTTAGACAAAACCCTGATTGAAATAAAGAAGATTTTGTGGGCCAAGATAAATCAGTCAATCACTGGCCAATGGAGGTCAATTCAAGCCATGTATGAACAGGTGGAGCTAATTGGCAAAGCCCAATTTGAAACTCAGAGAGCCAAAACAACATTAGGAAACATGCCTGAGCAGGCCAACAAAATGATCAACTTCTTAAATCATCAAACCAGGGAAGAATTGGCAGCATTACAGATTATGAACATAACAGATGCCATACTGACAGCCAAGAAGTTGTTGACTTTAAGAAGTCTTATTCAAACTCTAGAAGCAAGATGTCGGGAAATCCAAAAGGATGTAGATAATTTTGAAATAAATCTTGCAGCACTGCAGACTAGAGGATTGCCTAGCTTATTAACCAACTCTGGAAGGTTATTGACACGTGACCAATATGCAACTAGGCTCAATAATTATGTCACAAATCAGCTTACTGCTTCATCAAGTTCTTCAACACGAGCAGGACCTCCTACAGGACAGACTCTCTATGACAAGCTAGAAAACTTATTTTACATGGAACATGAAGTCGACCACCTGTTTGAGATGCCTCCTAATTATTACAAGTATACAGAAGCGGATGAGACAGTCATCAAGATACAAAGGCATCAGCTTCCTCCTAAAGATTGGTGGCATGCAATGCTAGCCATTTTACCCAGGTGACATCAGTCTTTGGATCCTTTTTCAATTTTCAAATTCCATGTTAGCTACAGGTCAATAGTAAGCACCGGATAAAGCGCAAGAAAGAACAGGGGGAGCAGGTCAAATCGATGACAAAGCAAAGAGCTAGAACAATAAGCCATAAAAGCGCGTATTTTGAAAACACAGCCTCAGCCGACTCAAATGGACGCAAAAATCAACATTTTCTGACAGAAAAGAACAACTGTTATATTTGTATTTACTTCAGCATTTACTTCTTGACCAACCGCTCCTTTGGAGTTAGTGAAAGAATTTATGAGTTAATAACTCATCCTCTAGATATTTTGTATCTCCTTTTTGTATATATATCCCCTCATAGAATGTATTTGGGATTGGTTGATGAATTCACTTCATGAGAGACTCGCACTGTATATCTGAGAATTTCTTTAATCAAAGACTGCTGAAAAGATTGGAGGAATGACTGTCTGTTGTGTTCAAATGGTTGAAGAGTGACTGTGGAATTCTTGTGTTGCTATATGGAACAATAAGTGTTTCTTCATTCTATTTCATTATATATATATGTTTAACCGTTATCGTATCATTGTCTAAATAACAGGAAGAATGGATAGCCTAGACTTTGCTTAATTGCACTCTATGCTCAATTTCTGTTGTTTCTATATGTTTTCCTCTGAATTAGCTATGAATGTGAATTCCTTTCAGCTCATATTTCCCCTAATTCACACATGTATGACAGTTATCTAGGAATTCTTGACTGCTCCTAGATAGAGCTCATTCACCTTCCCTCTGTTAAGTTGAAAGAGAGATTCTTAATTGCCTCTCATTCCTTAGCCCTCATTCCATTCTTATTTAGCCTAAATGTTGTTTCATGTATAGCTATCATGCTTTATAGTCCCCTTGTGACCAAGAAAACGCACCAGCAGCCTTACTTCATGACTCCATGCCCAATGGTTTGAACTTCTTACACTTTGCATGCCAACTCTACCTGAATAGATCAACCATCCCACCAAACTGAAACAAAACCGATGTACATCATATCTAGCCTAAAATCATCCCTTAAACAAAGCTAAATCCCAAAGAGAGAACCCTCTCTGACTGCTGGTAGGCTAGGACTTGCAGTCCAAAGCTTGGTTTGTGGTTACCTCGGCCGTATTCCCTTAGGAGTCAAAGGGAACAACCTGAGTGATAACATATTGGCGACTCCACTGGGAACCGAACTAATTTTCCAACTGTTGTCTACTCCTTAATATTGAAGATAAAATCTGAGTAACAGCCAGGAAGCCTTGGAAACTACTTTTGCTTTGCATTTGCAGGAGTATATAAAAGCTGCTTCAGTCAATTTTTATCCAGTCTTAAGTTCTAAACAACTGTTCCAAAATTTGATCAGTCTCTTTCTAAAACCACAACTATTCCTAGAAAACACCAAAAAAGAGGTTCAAAAGCTAGCTCCAAAGAAAAAGACCCGTTACACAAGGTCAAATCCTGACCCAGATCCTCCAGCTGTTTTTGAAAATCCCAATTTAATTCCTAAGATCCACAGGAAACAAGAGCAACAAGAACAATTTGCTGATTCAAGTCCTGAAACAGTTCAGCAAAGCTATATTCCAACCCCTACTAAAGCTTCAGTTCGTCCTCATATTGCCCCTTCTCCCCCTAGTTCTTCATCCACTTCTCAAGGCACATTCCCTACGCCCCCATCTACTACACACATATCTACTATCGTCCCTGTTGTTCCAGCTGCCCCATTTCTTCCTGTTGTCCCATTTATCCTTGTAACTATGGCCAATAAATATGCTCCCTTACAGTTACCTGCAAATCCAGGGGCTATGCCCCAAGAGTATCAAAGTAAGATTACTTACTTTGATGGTGCTAGTGCCCATATAGCCCAACAACACACCAAGAAGGTGTAGGACTATTTTGAAAACTATGAAATTGATGATGATGGAGTAAGGATGAAGATCTTTGTTCAAAGTCTAACTGGTGATGTAAGGACCTGGTTTAGGTCTCTTACTGCAAATTCTATAGCTGATCCTGAGGCCCTATATCAAGTCTTCTTAAACAAATGGGAAAAGAAGAAAGACCCTTTACATATATTAACTGAGTATGAAAATTTAAAAAGGGGTCCACAAGAGATTGTTCAAGATTATTGTGCTAGATTTAACAATACATACAATGCCATACCACAAAACCTTAGACCCCCACCTGACTTGGCCTTGATCAAATTCCTTGATGGATTTGAATCAGACATGGCATATCAATTGAGGGAAAGAGCCCCATTAAACCTAGCAGACATGCGAAATATAGCTATTAGTGTAGAAGCAAACTTGATTGCCAAACGAAATCGAGTGAGAACAGAAAGAAGAACAACATTCAAAGAAGAACCTTCAGCATTTGAGCAAAAATTAGATGCAATCATCAAAGGTATGGACCAATTAGGAGATAGAGTTGAAACCATTGAAAGAAAATCATCATGGGAGGGTCAAACAAGCATTACAGCCAGGAATCCTAATTTTAGAAAAAATCTGAACCAAAATGCTGGAAGGACTGGTCCTGATCAGAATATCAGACCTCCATTTCAAGAGAATTATGCAGAGGTCTCAACCTCTAGTGAACCAACAGAGGACCCCCACATCAACCTGATGGGTCTAGATAGTGAACAACAGGTCTTTCTAACTCAAGATGACCAAGAAGCCCAAGAATTTAAACAATTTCAAACCAAATCTGGCGAGTCGTTTGACTTCAGAGAAGGTTATGATGTAGCTGTATATGAAGTTCACAAGCAATACAAGTTGAGAAGTAGGACCATAGAGGTGCCAATACCTGTCAAAACAAAGGATACTAAACAACCAAAGAAAATAAAAGAAAAAGCTGCCTTAATAGAACCTGTTGATGGAACAGGCCAAAACCCAAAGGAAGTGATAGTAGAGGATATAACAGAGATACACCCCTCACACAAACAGCCATTAGTATCCTCTTTCTTAAAAGAGATTTCAAACAACACCCCTCAAAACGCTTCCAAAACAGAAATACTCCAGGACAACACTGATAATCAAGAGAAAATTGCTGAAAACACAGTTGAAAAGGAAAAATCTGCCAGTTACAATACTAAAACCCAATCAGAAAAACCATTTGATTTAGAGGCCGAAATAGCCAAGTTAAAGATATCTATCCCTCTCTCTGAGCTTGCTAAACATGATGTATACAAACAGCAAATCAAAAGGTCACTACAAATACCCGAGAATAGGGATGATGTTAATGTCTTAGATGATACACCTGAGTTACTTTTTGGTCCAGAAGTTGATGGAAAAATAGTAAATGGAGCTGTTCTACCCTTTTATGTCAGTCTACATATCCATGATAAAGTCTTACACAATTCAATGTTTGATTCAGGAGCTTCACACAACCTAATGCCCAAATCCGTAATGGAGAAACTAAACTTGGATATCACAAGACCATATAAAGATTTATTCTCATTTGATTCCAGTCAGGTCAAGTGTTTAGGCCTAATCAAAAATTTGTGTGTCTCTTTAGTCCAGTACCCAAACAAAACAATCTTGATGGATGTGGTGGTAGCTGACATTCCACCAAAGTATGGCATGTTGTTATCAAGATCTTGGGAGTCCAAACTCCAGGGATCTTTGCAATTAGACATGTCCTATGCCACTATTTCAGTCTTTGGGCAACCAAAGAGACTATACAGAGAAACTTTGATGAAATATGTGGTGAGTAGTGATGAAAAGCCTCAAAACTTCCCCATTTACTCAATCCATTCTGATATGGAATCTTTTATTTTGTTTAATGATGAAGGATCTCCTCCAACTAGTAATAAGCCTTTGGATTTAGAACAGGAGATAAGCATGAATGAACAATTAGTTGCCCATACTCATGAAAGTGTCAAAACAAACAATACAACTAGTATACACGAACAAATTCCTCAAACACAAGACTTAGGTCTGCTCAATCCTAAAATGACTGAAACTCTTAATACTGGCCACAAGCAAGAAATCACATGGTATTTAGAGTTTGATGGTTCAGTTAATAAGTTAGGAGCAGGGGTAGGATTGTGGATTCACAATACACATAACAACCATGCAGAGGGTCATGCCTATAGACTGAATTTCAGATGTACCAACAATATGGTAGAATACGAAGCCCTCCTCTTAGGCCTTAAACTGATCAAATCCCTGGGAGCTACAAGAGTCTCAATTTTAGGAGACTCTGACCTGATCATACAACAGATGAAAGGCAACTTTGTCACCAATGACAATAGGTTAAGATCTTATAGGTCTGCTGCCACAGACATACTCAATTCCTTCACCGAATTCCATCTTGCTAAGATTTCTAGAAACCATAACATACATGCACACAACCTAGCAACCTTTGCTAGCACCTGCAAGTTTCCTTTTGAGCCCAATCACCATTTCACTGCTGAGATAAAGTACAGGTCGGCTGTCCCTGACAATATCAAAGACTGGCAAGTGTTTGAAAATGATGTACAAATTAATAATTTCCTCACCTTACAGCAGGAGTTTTCAGGCCTAAATATAGATGATGATGTCATGGATGACCAACAACAACAAACAGTAAGCCAAATTCAGCAAACTCCAACAGCTGAAGCAGCAAAACAGATATTGTGCCCAACTATCTTTGACCAGAAAAACATAGAAGAGCTGAAACAGATGCATATGGAGGAAATAGCCAAAACAGACGCCGAAATCATTGATTTAAAAGACAACTTTCTGCCTGCTGGCCTAACTCCATTAGAAGACATGTTTGATGCAAATGACATCCCAAAAAGCCAAAAATGAAACCCTTAAATGCTGCAATTGAAGACTGCAATATTGGGACAGCAAAGAAGCCCAAAGTCATTAAACTATCCAAAAATCTGCCACCTGATCAAAAAACAAAGTATGTGGATTTGTTCAAAGAGTTCCAAGATGCATTTGCTTGGAGTTATGAGGACTTAAAGTCCTATGACACCTCAATTATTCAACATACTATTCCCTTAAAACCAAATCAAAAGCCTTTTAAACAGAAGTTGAGGAGAATCAATCCTCTACTTCTCCCCTTGATTGAAAAAGAAGTAAAGAGAATGTTTGAGGCTGGTATCATAGCACCCATTAGATTTTCAAAATGGGTATCCAATCTTGTTCCCACAAGAAATAAAACAGGTGAGATTAGACTATGTGTTGATTTGAGAAATTTGAACCAAGTCTCCCTGAAAGACCACTACCCATTGCCAAAGATGGACCATATTCTACAAAGAGTAGTGGGGTCCTCAAGAATTTCATTGCTTGATGGCTTCTCAGGTTTCAATCAGATATTAGTTCACCCGAATGAACAAGACAAGACAGCCTTTACAACACCCTGGGGAACCTTCAAATATGTCAAAATGCCTTTTGGACTAAAAAATGCAAGTGCAACCTTTCAAAGGGCCATGGACATTGCTTTTGCCAAGGAACTCCATGATTTCTTGGTTGTCTACCTTGATGACCTTATCCCTTTCTCAAAATCCGATCAAGAGCACCTAAAGCACCTAAGGCAAGTATTCCTAACCTACAGGAAATATGGCATATCTTTAAACCCTAAGAAATCCCTGTTTGGTCTAGAAGAAGGCAAACTTCTTGGCCATATCATTTTGAAAGATGGGATTAGAATTGATCCCGAAAGGATTCAAGCCATTCTACAAATCCCTTATCCAAGAAACATCAAAGAATTGCAAGCTTTCTTGGGAAAGATCAATTTCCTAAGGAGATTTATCCCAAACTTGGCTGAGCTGATAAGGTTGCTAAGCAATATGCTCAAGAAAGATTCCAAGGTAAAATGGACTTTAGAAGTGAAGCAAGCCTTTGAGGGCATAAAAACTGCATTAACACAAGCACCAGCCCTCACAAGTCCACAATTTGATAAGGATTTCATCATTTTTTCATTTGCATCTGAACATTCCATAGCTGCTGTCCTTTTACAAAAGGATGACCAAGGAAATGAAAAGCCCATTGCTTTTTTTAGCCGAGCCCTTAGGGATGCACCCCTAAAGTATCAAATCATGGAAAAATAGGCCTATGCCCTTATTAAGGCCATCAAAGACTTCAGAATTTACATCTTATACTCCCATGTGATTGCTTATGTGCTAAGTGCTATTGTAAAAGACATGTTAACTCAAGAGGGACTAGAAGGGAAAAGAGGCAAATGGATTGCCAATATCCTTGAGTATGACATCGAGATAAAACCCATCAAGCTCATAAAGGGATAAGGTTTAGCCAAACTGATGTCCGAAACCAATTTTCAAGCCTTAGATATAAATGAACTGGACAATGAACAAGAGATGGCGACTCCACAGATCAATGAAGCTTTTTTGCAATCCCCATGCTATGCTGATATTTGTTTTATATTGTTAAAACTGTGTGCTCCCACAAGGTTGTCCAGAACCAAAAAGAGATTTTTAAAAATGAAAGCATCAAAGTTTTGTGTCTTAGATGGTGCCCTGTTTTGGAAAAATCATGAAGGAATTTTGCTGAACTGTTTAAATTTAAATGAAACTGACAGTGTTATGAAAGAATTCCATGCAGGGGACTATGGAGGGCGTATATATTGGAAATCCACTACTGATAAGATATTAAGGGCTGGTTTCTATTGGCCCTCATTGTTTGCAGATGTAAAAAAGTTTGCGGTTTCATGCCACAAGTGCAAAGTCTTTGAAGGAAAAAGAAAGCTTCTGCCCTTGCACCTAAAGCCCATTTCAACCGAGAAGCCTTTTCAACAATGGGGTCTTGACTTCATTGGAGAAATCCACCCATCATCCTCAGGCCATCATAAGTGGATTCTAACAGCCACAGACTATTTCACCAAGTGGATTGAAGCCATCCCATGTAGGCAAGCCAATGAATCCACCATTATCCAATTCCTTGAAACCAATATTCTGTCCAGATTTGGCTGCCCTGAAAAAATCATCACAGACAACGCTACTGCCTTCAAATCCAAGAGAATGATAAATTTTTGCCATAAATTGCACATCACCTTAGGTCACTCCACAGCCTATTACCCTCAAGGTAATGGCTTACCTGAGTCATCCAACAAAATCCTAATCAATATCATCAAGAAAGTCTTAGAGGAAAATAAAAAGAATTGGCACAAAAAGCTCACAAATGCACTATGGGCTAATAGATTGACAACTAAGAGATCCATTGGGATGAGCCCATATGAGTTAGTCTATGGCATGGAGGCCAATTTCCCTTCTTCTCTGGGAACCCCTGTTATCAAGTTGCTGCAAGAGATTCAGGATGAACCCAATGATATCCAAAGAAGAATCAATCAAACTATCTACTACAGCAAACAAGAGAACAAGTTTATCACAGAACTCAAGTGTTACAAGATAAACTCAAGAAGATCTTTGATAAAAGAACAAAAGCTGAAGACTTTTTTATAGGAAACAAAGTGTTGAAATGGTACTCTAGGAGGGAAGATAAAGGGAAACATGGGAAATTTGATTTTCTTTGGAAAGGACCATTTGTGATCCAAGCTGTACAAGGTAACAACACTTATTTTTTGAAGAGTTTGGATGGCACAGACACTGAAGAAGGCCCAGTCAATGGGAGAATGCTCAAACATTATGATCCCCTTTGATGAGCATAACACAACTACATATTGTACATAAATATGTGTATTTTTAGCATTTTTATTTACAACAGTTAGATAGGGAACTAAATGCAGCAAATTTTGAGGAAAAATCAGGACTTGGGAGGTAAGAAGACAATGATAAGTACCCAGAGAAACCAGAAAGAAGCAGAGCTGCAATCACACACAAATCAGCTCACAAAAGTATTGCATATAAGCTACAAAGATCAGATTAAAGGTTTCTAGGAAAAGGAAGTTTTACAATACAGTAAGGAAAAAATGAGGCAGTCTGACCTGCTATTCTTGGCCTTTCAGAAGGAAAGGCCATCCCCAAGTGGAGCCACTATTAGCTTCCTATACCAATAGGTTTCATTTTTCATGATTGACAGTGGAAGTGCCAAAAATGTTCATCCTTTTCATGCTGCAAAAGTTCCATTTTTGAAGAATTTCACAGTTAAGGGAGGGCCAAATAGCTTAATCTTGGCCTACCTAGGTTTAAATTGCTTGTTTTAGAAAATAGAGAATGAAAATCTATCCAAACAGTTTAAGCTTGGCAGATTACTATCTAGGTAGAGAATGAAGGTGCCCAACTGTCTAATATGGGCCCTTGGAAGCAATAAGGGTAGTTTTTAGATAGGAGGGCAGTTAAAAAAGAAAAAAAGAAATCAGGATTTGCAAGTCTAAGTGCACCCTTCCTGAAGTAACAAAAAATGCTAGGTGTATTAGGTTAGGTAGGTAGCCTGGGTTGCAGAAGCAAGATCATCTTCAGTTTTGACCTAAACAAAGAAAGCTCATCTCATTAGAAGCAGGAGTACCGTGGCAGTTGTTTGATGGTACAACACGGAAGCATGACTAACTTCCCCTTCATCCCCTAAAAAATCATTCACTAACATCCCCTCAAGGACCTTGGGATCTGCCCAAAAAGTCCATTTTCACTCCATTCTGGTTAAGAACCAAGTTGACATCTGAAGTTGACTTACTGAAAGGAAGCCACATTTCTTGTGTAAAATCATTTCTCCATATCCTATTCAGATCACATATCTAAGTTCCAGATCTTGAACTTGGCATCATTTCCCTTACATTTCCACTCCACCAAGTCATATTAACTCCTAGTTCTACTATATAGCTCCCTAACTACGTTCCCATCCCTATTTTCTATTAAAGCTATATAAAATCCCAATAAATAATAATATCCCTTCCTTGGCACTATAGCCATATTCTTTTAAGTCCGGGAGGCAGTAGTCCATCTGGGGCTCCTACTAACCCATCCACCTCCTAACTGGAGTTAGGCTGACATCTGGTCACACTAACAACCATTCCCCCTCAACCCTAACCTTACAAGACCCATGTTCCGCCCTTATCCTAAAGTCCCCCAGTTAAATATTTTGACCCGCTCACTCATAATCCTATAAAACCCACTTTCCCTAAAGTCCCCCCCCCCCCCCCGCCGAAATTAAATAATTAAAGAAGGCATATGCAATTCGAGTTTTCTAACAATAGCATAATGATGAATGAATTTGTGATGAGGAATATCAAGGATATCCTAAGTTAGGAGCCTCTTTCATTGTTTATTTATGCATCTTAAGCTGTTATCACTTAATGATTTTTTATTTCTATTCATCAAGTAATATTGTAGAAGAATGACACAAATAGACCTCTTAAGTTAAAAGCTACTTCATCTCACATATATTGCAGAAGTGAATTAGAAATTATTTGATTAGATTTATATTTGTAATATGTACTTCCTTAGTTCTTCATATTTTATCTTCTAAGCTTGACTACATCTGATATTCATACATTGTAGACATGTCTCCAAGTTTTACAAACCTGGGTTGATAAGGAAATACTTGTCTTAATTTGTGTAAATAAATTAGACCAACAATATGATGATAGATATCTATCTTAGCTAGGATCCTAAAGTCTAATGCAAATATGGTGCTTTGTTTTCTCAGCATGCTCAACAAGAGTAGAGGAACATGACCAACAATGTCTAATGTTAACAATATGTTCTTGAATGCTTTGCTTACATATCGACTTATTTCACCAACATAGGGAGCACAAGATGAGCATAAAATTAAATAGATACCTTTCATATTGGAAGGGTCAATAAGATCCTTGACTGACCTCAACATACCATGAATGGTATTCAATGGCTTAAAAGATGCGAAAAAATGATTCCTTCTTAAAATGCAAGTAATTTTATTAATGGTTCCCTAAATATAGGGAAGTTAAACTTTTTAGATAAGGTTCGAAATGTCCCTCTTTGGCCTAGGATCTTGTTTGGATTTTATTGATCTAGGGGATGAAAAATATGCTAAAAAATGAAAGTGCTCAAAATCTTCCAAAATTGGCATCAAATCACAAACCTTGTCGTTTTGATTCCAATGAAGCTTAAATTGACTCAATCTGACACCATATGAAGAAGATATCATGTTCTGAAGTTTTTGACAAACATACAAAAAATTAAATTGCAGGGTTGACTGTGCAGATAAAAATGTCACGTGGAAGTATGTACTGTTATCACTCAGGTTGTCCCTAAGCTCCTGAAGGGATACGGTTGAGGTAACCACAAACCAATCTTTGGATTGCAGGTTCTAGCCCACCTGCAATCAGAGAGGGCTCTCTCTTAATGATTTAGCTTTGTTGATGATGATTTTAGGCTAGCTATTGGGTTCAGTGGGTTTTGTTTAAGTTTGGATGGAGTTTGAATGGAAGGAAGTTGCATTCAAGCAGAGAGGCAAGGGATAGTGTGATAAGTTTCAAACCATTGGGCATGGAGTCATGGATTAAGGCTTGATGTTGCGTTTTCTTGGATACAAGAGGATTATAGAGCAGGATAGCTACACATGAAACAATACCAATTGCTAAAAAGATGGAATGAAAGTCACAGATGAAAGGCAATTAAGAATTTTAATCAGCTAACAGAGAGGGGAGGTGAATGAATGGTTATGAAGGAGCAGTTAAGAATTCCTAAACTAACATTCATATGTGAAAGAAACAGTGTAAACATGATCATTTAAGTATGCATATTCATAGCTGTTCCTGATGAAAACATGTAGAAATCACAGAAAGTGAGCATAGGGTGCTGCCAAGCAAATCCTAAACTATTCTTCCTTTCTGTTATTTTAGATGGTGAAACATAGATGATAAACAAACATGAAAAATCTAAACAGAGTTAAGGAACACTTATTGAACCATGTAGAAGCACAGGAATTCCATAGTCACTCTTTGGCCAATTAAACACAGTGCACAGTTCATTCTCCGAACTCTCAAACAATCTTTGATTATAGAAATTATCACATATACAGTGCGAGTCTCTGCTCGAGTAGAAAATCAAACCAACAAAGACCAACCAACCCTTATTACATTTTTCAGGGTGGTATATATAGGTAAAATATCTAAAAGTATTTATTACAACTGACCTAAACAGGTATGTGGGAAAGCTTTTAAACCTAACTTTGTGCTGGAATTAAATGCAAGAAAATATCTTTTGGGCTGCGCCAGAGGCAGCTGGATCAAAAGTGAGTTGATGTGGTGTCCTATGTGGCTTGGTGCTGTGTTCCTGCAATAACTGTGTATTGAGTTCTGGTCCACTGATCTTCTGTGAGTTTTAATGTGCAGTCATTTGTGCTGGTGAGCTTTGAATGGTTCCTTAACTGCTTCTTGACTTTCAAGGTTTTATTTTAATGCTTCATTCGCCTTGAGCCCTGAGAAGATCTCCACTGATACACTTCTCCGCAACACTGATACTTTCTGCCGCTTCCTGATACTCTTTGACATGGTTTTTGGCTGCATATTTGCTCTGATATTATTTAATCTCTGAACCGGGTCTCTCTCTGTCTTTTGATACATTAAATTTTGCAAAATCGGGCCTTTTCTGCCTTTTTCGGTGCACATATGGCTGAGGAATCAAAAGATTCCCTAAATATTCCCCAATATGGCCCAGCATCGAAAACTGCCTCAAAAATTCGATCCGGGGCTCCGAAGCTTGATTTTTGCACTTGCGTGTTTTTATTTTTAGCTGCTGACGTCAGCGGTACGGTGGATGATGTCAGCATGATGTCAGCAGTGGGACCCCCTTGTACGGATGTGATGTCAGCATGATGACGTGGCAGTACGGTAGGGTGACGTGGCAAGGACACGGTGGCAGGGTGAAGGCAGGTGAGGGGTGAGGTGGAGGCGATGTGGCAGAGTGACGCGGCACCCGCGTTACGCAAGGAGAATCTGTCTATGGTGCTATAGCTTCTTTTCTTTTCTGAATTGGATTGATGGGCACATCTCGGTTTCTCAATGAATACTGCTTCTGTTGAGTGGACAAGGCATTCAAATATCCTCTTTGGTAATCATCTAAATCTGCATCATTAGATAAGATAACATCTTCATCTTGCTGGGCGCCTGAAATTTCTCCATACTCTTCTTCTTCAGTGATGTAAGTGGGCAGATCATCAGGAGTAAAGAAGTGATTCTGGTCCCCTACTACATCAGCATCTTCATCTGAATCTTGACTCACAAAATTCTGCAAAAGAGGAGTCTTGATCTGTTGCTGGACTGCCGGCTCTTGTGCTCTTTGTTCACGCTGCTTAATTCTGAACTGAGGTTGTTGCTGGCCACGGTAATTTGGATTACGAATCTGCGGTTCTAATTTATCAAGGTTCATTCTTTTGAACATTTTTTCCATCTCACGAAGCCAAGGCGGTTCTGATGTAGATTCTTCCTTTATAGTCACTCTTTTCTCTGCTTTCAACCATGCTCTCTTGTCATTCAGATTCGCCTCAACATTAACAACAATCTTTTGCATATCTTCTAAAGTAGGCGGATCTCTATCCCGTAATGAATAAGTCATCTTCGGATCAAAACCATCCGGGAATTTGAGAAGAGATGATTTTCTAGACGGTCTTAAATCATCCGGAATAGCATTATAAACTGTATTAAACCTGATAATGTAGTCTTGGACAGACTCACCATGATTGCGTTTGATATTATTGTACTCGGCATTGATCTCAAGCGGATCTTTTCTGAGTTCCCAATGATCTAGAAACTGTTTATGAATTTCAGCCAACGTAGGTATACTTCTGGCTCCCAAGCCTCTGAACCATTTTCTTACCTCTCCTCTGAATGTTGGCACAAACAATCGCATAGTTACATCCTCTTCATCAATCTCATATAAATCACAAAAATTTGCCATTTTGTCTATGTGCTGCTGAGCGGACACACTTTGAGGAGTGCCATCAAATAAATGAATCTTACTCTGATAATCCGCGGGCATATCATGCAATTGCTGAGGTAAAGCAAGAGGTGCGAAACAAGTAGCCATTACTCTAGGTGGATTTAGTCTAGGGGTTGTTGGTGGAGTGGGTGTAGTTGCTGTATGAGGAGTATGCGGAGGTGTATGCGGAGGAGAATCGATGTGGGATGAAGGAGGGGAATTGGCTACAGATTCTGAATAAGTAATTATAGGTTGCACAGGAATGGTGGGAATGAAAGGCGGTTCAGTAGGAATTCTAGAGGTGGATGCTGTGACAGTATCCAATATTTGCAGATACAGCTTCTAAGAAATCAGCAAGATTTGCAGCTTGGATGTCGGTCTGAAGGTGCCTCAAGATAAAATTGTCAATTAGTTTATTGTGTTTTTCAAATTCAAGAGCTGCAGTAAAATGAGGATTTGGGACTATAGAATCAAGAGCGTTTTCAGACTTGGTTTTAAACAATGACAATTCAAACTTTTCGTCAAAAGCAAGTTCTTCAAGGTATTCAAAAATTGTAGGACATGAATGAGATTTAACCACGGGAGTCGCCGAGCTTTCTTGACGGAGGATTATTTAAATCAAGTTTGGATTTTTGTAAATAGGAGGTGGATTGGGATCTGGATTAGCTCTTGTATGTCTTTTTGAAGCCAGTGTGTTTATCAGAAGATCAAAAGAATTAAAATAATTCAGTCAATCATTTTCTAGACTCAATCATCCAAAGGTCTAGAACGAACAAAAGTACTGGGGTGATTTGCAAATCAAGTTTTCACAAGCTAACCAGAGATCGACTGAAGCAACATTTATCTACTTCCGCTTATGCATAGCAAGAGCGTTTCAAAAGCTACCTGGCGTTCAGACTCCGTCTAAGACTTGTGAAACAAACTCATCAGCAAGCAAACCATTGAGATTTCTTCCCCAGTATGGTCGCCACTATGTTAGCACTCAAATCTA
>APFE031673830.1:98547-116909 GCA_000404065.3 Pinus taeda | reverse complement strand
ACAAGAGGACGGCCTATAAAATCCTTTCTTTAGGATATTATTGGCCTTCTCTCTTCAAAGATGCAAAGCAATATGTTAGAAGGTGTGACATCTTCCAAAGAGTTGGGAGACCAACTCTTTCAAATGAAATGCCATTACAGCCACAGGTACTCATCGAATGGGCTTTAGATTTCATTGGACCTATTAATCCACCATCTAAACAAAAGAAGTATATATTGGTTTGCACTGATTATGTTACTAAATGGGTAGAAACCAAGGCATTGCCTTCTGCCACTGAAAATTCAGTTATTCAATTTCTTTTTGAGGATATATTTACTCGTTTTGGTGTCCCAAGAGAAATTGTGACAGGTTAGGGAAGTCAATTTACATCTCAATTGATGGAGAAGCTGATGGAGGAATACAAAATCAAGCATTGAAAATCTACTCCATACCATCCGCAAGCAAATGGTCAAGGGGAATCTACAAAAAAAGTTCTTGAGAACATCCTCACCAAAACTGTTCATCTCCACAGAAGAGATTGGGCAGAAAGGCTTACTGAAGCCTTGTGGGCCTATAGAACTACATGGAGGAACACAACAGGACATTCTCCCTATGAACTTGTTTATGGGAAATAAGTCTTGCTCCCCATTGAGTTTCAAATCAAGACCTTCAAGATGGCATTTCAGTTGGGGATGAGTCTCTCAGAAGCCCAAAAGCAATGGAGCAGCTAAATGAGCTAGATGAAATAAGACAAGATGCAATATTAAGGACCGATCTAGTTCAGCACCAAAGAACTAAGTGGCATGACCGATATATCAAAGAGAAGAAGTTTCAAAAGGGAGATTGGGCGTTACTATTTGATTCAAAATTTAAAGACTTCAAAGGGAAATTTCAAACTCATTGGCTTGGGCCATATGAGATTGACGAAATCTTTAACAATGGAGCAGTTTGAATCAAGACTATTGATGAGTTTCAAACTCCTCTTATTGTGAATGGCCACCGATTGAAAATTTATCATAAGCCACTCTCAAAAGAGGACTTTGTCAAAATATTTCAAGAAAATTCTGCAATAAGGCTAGTGGAGAAGAATTCTTCTCCTCCATTAGCCTAATCTTTGTTTCTTTTTGAATTAAAAAAAAAAAAAAATGTGTATAAGCCTGAAAACCAATCTCAGATTGGTGGTCTTATACAGAAAATATGGAGTGAAAATCAGGGACACCTGACACTCTATATTTTCCAAAAAAAAAATCTCTCTCTCTTTCCATCCTCATTCCATCTTCATTCCATTTCACTTCACTTCATCATTTTTCATCTCCATTTCACTTCATTCCATTTCATTTTTTTCACTTCACTCCATTCACTCCATCTCATACCATCAATAAAAGTCCCTTTCAAGACTATTTCCATTCAGTTAGTCTTTTCCTAACTAACTTTGTGCAGTTAAAAGGGAGATGTCTTAGTTTCCGCAGCTCGCACCAGTTTCCGCAGCCAGAAACGATTTCCGCAGCCAACATCACTCTGTCTCTATAGCCAGCAGCACTCTGTTTTTAAGGGAAAATCTCAGTCAAAGGTTAACATCATCATCACCAAAGGCAGCAAGGATATGAGGCACCTGCAGGATCAAAAAGCAATAATGGATCAGCAACCTTAATCAACAAATGGCAAACTCATGAAGGATGATCAAAATCTTTTCCAAACAACAATTTAATGTCATTTTATGCATATTATTAATCGTGGGAAAGAGCCACTAAATGCAATGATTCGGCAAGATCATCCCACTCCTCCTCCACGATAATACTTCATCCACCTCATACCCTTCTAATGGTCCCATAATCACTCTTAATTCAAACTCGGAATGGGACTGTGCTTTCATTTATTGGTCGTACGAGGAAAAAGTGACCTATTGTACTACGTCTCTTCTCCACCATGATCTCCACAGCCAATGCTGAGACGTGTACGTAAGCCACCCGACTCTAAAGGATTCGGCCGTTATTTCATCCACTTATCATTCCATTTCCGCACACATTGAACTCATTTCTCGTGTTTGTCTTCTACTCCCTCGTACTCACACCATTTCCACTTTCATTTTCGCTGCAAACCCCACAGCTCTGTTTCAAACCCCGATTACAGTTCTGCAATACGCCTTGCATTACGTTACGGCTACTCCACTTACAGCCGTAATCCACCTGGTTTTCCCGTGAGCATCCTCCTTGAGCATCCACACACAGTCAAAGCTTCAGCCGAAGTTGAGAACCGAAGATGGGGAAGCTGCTTAGAGCTGAACTTGAAGGTTCAAAGTATTTAGAAGGGTATCCACAGACGAAGGAAGCATTAAAGAAAGCAAAATGGTTAAAGTTTATTCAAAATTCAGAGGGTATGACAAGGAGGTAACGAAAGCATTTGCTCGATCCTTCAATGGACACATCGTGGAAGTAGGGGACCTGAAATTCACAATAACAGAGAACACCATAGCAACAGCAACCAATCTACCTCAGGTGGGAGACAGATGGTTTAAGAACAGAGGGCTGGAAGATCAGGGATGGAAAAACATGCTTAAGAACCCAGGTATGGACACTTCAATATTCACTAAAGGGATTCCTGTACATGTAATTAAGGAAGAATGGACTGCATTGTTATTACTTGTTCAAAAGTTTATCACATGTGAGGGCCACTTTGGCACTATGTATATGTACCATGCAAGAATTATGATGAACTTCATGGAAGGCCATGCCATCAATTTACCCTACTTTCTATTGGCAAGTCTAAAGAAAATGAGCATCACAGTTCAAAAGCATGTGGGAAATATTGAGCCCCATCTCTATCACCACGGGCTCATAAAAATTTTAATTGAAGAGAAGTTAAAGAAATCGAAGGATACTTGGGATCAATTTCTAACAAAGAACTACTTCCAAGAGCCAGCTGAAGCCTTTGGAAGCAGTCCATCAAAAATCCCAAGAAAAAGTAGGAGGAGGGATAAAAATGCTACAGCTCAAGACTCCCATCTTAAAGAAATTGAAGAGACTGCCCATAAAGAGGAAGAAGACCAGCCCAAGAACAAGAAACAAAAGAAGGAAAAGGGAAAAGTAGTCACTCAAGAAATCTCTGCATCACCTGAAAAATCATTGGAAGAGGACTGCCAGCCTTTATCAGAAAGGCTAGAGGATCTCAAAGCTACTGCCTTGGCTAAGAAACAGCAGAAAGGGAAACAAAGTGCAAAGAAGACAGTTGTGAGTTCATCCTTAAGAAGAAGCTCCCGGTTAGAAGGAAAATGGAAGAAAACAAAGGGAGAACAGTCACACATCATTGACTTGAGTGAAGAAATACTTGAGAAAACACCAGAACAACCAAGCCTTGACATAAGCCCTCCACGAGAGGAAAGTCCTTTTCGGCAAGAAGGAGCAGGTAGTCCTCCACCACAAAATTTTGAGTTCAAACAAAGAAAATCACCTGATGTGGATCCTAACCAGCAGGAGGTGTACAATTATTTGGAATCTCTAGAGAAATCAGCTGCAGGGCCTAGCACTTCCTTACCACTTGATGCCCAGGTTCAGTCACTAAAGCAAGAAGTGTTTGAACTAGAAGTCCTAAATAGGCACATAATACAAGAAAATCAAACAATCAAAGAGCAAGGTAAAGTGGACAAAATGGTCCATGACAATACCATGCTCCATTTAGGACTATGACAGAAGAAAAATAGAAGGCTGAAAAAGAGATGCAAGAAGCTAAGCAGGGCTCTAATCAATCTCAAGTTTAAATGTCTGGTTAGAAAACCAAGGATGATGATGTCAATGGCATCAAGGAAAAAGAAAAGAGGACTAGATGTCCTTGCAAAGGCCTCAGAGCATGTAGATTAAAAGGGAAATCATACAGTTTTGGTTGCATGAGGACATGCAACACCTTCATAGTGGGGGTATGTTGAGCCTCAAACCTGAACTTCTTTATACATCCTCTCAGCCTCCTTTTCCTATTCATTTCCTTCTTTTGCCACTCATTCCCTCCATCAAATTGCTCAAATCATTGTATTTTAGGAATTTTTACATGGTTTGCTAATTATGCTAATGACTATGTTGTTGGTTTAGAATTTTGGTTCAAAGTGTTGTGTTTCCGCAGCTCACACAGGGTTTCCGCAGCTAATCCTGGTTTCCGCAGCCAACCCCGGATTCCGCAACTATTTTATTAAACGATATGTTCCAGGTGTCCTCAGGGAAGAAGAGCCACATGGGCAAGTTCGTGGAACCAAGAACATGGTGTGTGTCCTTCCAGCTCACCCAAACCGGTCATAAAAACCCATGGTCAACGAGGAGGCAACTATGGTCAACAGAAGTCATTGGCGGTGGCACGGCTCTGCGTCTTCTGTTTTAGAGCACGTGAAGAACAGGTGGCATCCTCCTCAGCCACGAAGACAGTGGGAAACATGAATCCAACAGCAGATTGAATGCCCACAACGACCGTTGCCTAAATCCGAGGACGCAGCAAGATTACGTGTTTTTACACAGCTGCTTGAATAGCTTAGTTTTCGTTAAGTTAGTTTGCTTTCCTCTGTTATAAATAAAGCATCTTAGAACATTGGATATTTAGCCGCTGATATGTAATTTTGAACTCCCCACTGTACTTTCTATTTTGATACATAATATATGAGAAGACTGTTTTCCATTTGAGCGTGTAACTGATCATTGAGCCGGCTGGAGTAGGCAGAGGGCCCCTCTTTACTGAAGGCCTGTATAATACTCTTTAATTTCTTGCATTTCTTTTTCTCATTTTATGTATAATAGTTGTACAGAATGCCTTTGATTGTTGTGTTTTGATCATGTAAAATAGCTGTATATAAATTTTGAATTCTGCTTACTTATATTTCTGCACTTTTCCATGACTGATCAGTGTGTTATGTAGGTTTCTTAGGCGTGCCCGGGACAGTTTCCTTCTTTTCTTTTTCACAACTAGTGACACTTGTGATCATCTTGTCTATGTTGTTGACCTTCCTTGTTTTGCAGCCTTTATTTCCTTACTATCATTTCTTTAATTTGCATAGTTGCTTTCTGCTTTTAGACATCAAGTTGTTTACCTATTGATGGTTTCTTCTCCATAATTTAATATCTTCATTGAGGACCAAAATATCACTTAGCATAGCTTGGCTTAGTTGCTCAAGAACTCACAATTTCTTGGCTTATTTTTAACTATTTCCCACATGATATATTCAGTTAAAAGACAGGAGGCTAAGAATAAGTTAAAGTATTTGTAACTAGTCTTTCTTTTATGTAGATTTACTTCAGTTTCACATTGCTTAGTTTTTATTTTTAGCTAGATTTGACATAGATTTCATCTTCATTTTCTTGCAGCAGCAGAGATATTGGGCCAATGTCATTAGTCTTTTATTTGATGCCTTTATTTTCCTTTAAGAGTTGATTTCATTTCAGTTGTTGTTCAAGCTTTCTTGTAGAATACTTTTAAGTTATAAGAAATCATTTAAAGCTCATCACAATCTCACACACTTCACTTGCTTTATTTCATTTCCATGACATCACAGTAGGATAGATATACTTGAAAACAAACTTAAAAAGTTAAAAATGACAAAAGCTTAAGAAACAGTTGCCTAAGTACATACAGTACACCTCACTTCATCAGCTTACGAGCCCCGGGTTGACATTTAAAAGTTTCATTTTAGACATCACTAAATTGACCAAACACATGGCAAGAGGGCAGGCCTGCAATTCAGAGAGGGTAGTTGGCTCATCCCTAACATGTTTCCCAATCTTGTGATGTCTCCTGGGAGCCTGTTCTTCCGAGGATGAATCACTTTGTGTCTCCATCTCATACTCTGATGAATGCTCAGATGCCATGACTGTTGTGTGTGTACTGTACTTGGGCTGCCCTTTGATGATGGTGTGAAACTAGGTGTTGTTATGATATCTGCCACCAAGGGGAACAATGAAAAAAGGGATTATTAGGAGGGGAGTAATATGATGGGAATAGGGGTTATGGGGAGAAGTTTTGTTTAGGGATATGTAGGGGGTTTTGGGTACTTGATAAGGTAGGGTTTTGGGGTTTTGAATGACCAAAGAGTGGAGGGATAGGGGATAGGGTTTGGTAGTGTTTTAGGGTAGGGATAATAGGAAAAATGAGAAAGGGGGGATAGGGGAAAATGGCAAGAAAGGGAAAAATGAGGGGTGAAAACGGGGCCTTGGCACTAACACCACAATTTTGCAACCCTAGCAACCATGGCTTTGATGTTTTTTTTTAGTGGTTGGTTTTATGAGTTTTGTTGCAATTAAACATAGCCATGAACCACAATAACATTCACAAAATTTGATGAGCAAGCCATGATATAGAGCCTACCTGTCGATTTGAGGGGTTTCACAGGAAACTTGAGGCAATTTGGCACGATTTCGGGCCTTTGTGGGTGTGCGCCGTGCGCCAAACGCAGTGTACCGCACCCTTTATATGCACCACGCCCTTGTAAAATTTGCACTGTGGGGTGGCTCTGTGTGCGCCGCACTTTGTATGGGCACGCACCCCTCTGTGTGTGCGCCGCGCTCTGGAAAACGACTCCCACTTCACTCCAATGAGTGCTAGCTCTCTCACAAACTTTGTTATGTTTCTCTATGACCTTGATTTGCACAATGACCTTGTTTGCTTGTGGAAACCTCTATTTAAAGACTTTGAAGTCATGGGTTTAATTTTTTCTTCTCCAAAAACCCACTTTGCTAATGTTTCATTTTGGCTTTTTTCACTGACTTAAAGCAACACTGAATTTCACTTTTCCTTTTGAAATTTTAGCTCAAATGATGAAATTTTCAGCACTATTTGCAGGGATTGCATGATAGGGCATTTGGCCACGGAAACCATGACTGCACCTGAAGAAATCAACTGACGACTTTTTTGAAAATTTTATCACAAATGACACTGTTTGACTTTTCTTCAACTGACGACTTTTTTGAAAATTTTATCACAAATGACACTGTTTGACTTTTCTTCAAAACAAAGTTTTGAAGAACAGTCGAAGTCTATCAACATGACGATGAAACTCTCTGAATAATAACTTTGTAAGGGCCTCACTCTGGCCTGCATGGCTTTATTGGACATGGTTGAAGACCAAATTGATTAATACCTAGACCTAATGATCGAAAATGACTTTTGCCCATTAAAGGACCAGACCTTGACTGTCATGGAATTTAATGATCATTGACAAAAGACCTAAGCCAGCAGGAGCCAGACATGAGTGGAAATGACTAGCATGACCTTTTCCGTCAGATTATGGCATGCCCCTAGCGGAATGTAGCTGAGTGAATGGAGCAGGACTCCTAAAAATGAAATGCATAAATAGTTTTGATCTCTAACGGAGGACTAACCAGACCGGCTCTAACACCTTCCTTGTCCGAAAAGATGGTGTGGCTCTACGTAAGCCTGATCTTCCATCCTCTACTTCAGTGCTAGCCTGGATAGTTGATGCAATTACCGCATAGGCTCCTCCCAACTGTTGTGTCACCCTCGCTGGCTCAGAATGTTGACACAAGCATGATGTAGGAATTTACAGGGTAAGTTCCTCTGACAGAACACCAAAGGACACCACTCACAAATAGATCACAGAACAATACACCAGTATTGTTGATGTGGTTGAAACCCTCAAAGAGGGAAATAGTCCACGTCGTGAGCCAATGTAGCCACTTCATGCAATTTATTAATAAAAGAATGAAAATTTACATAAGCTTCTCTCATGAACGATTACCCTACAAATGAACCTCCATGCTCTTTAAATAGAGATCATGAACCAATTGGGTGTTAAGCTACGGATCAAGTGTCGGTAGTACCAAGGAGAGAATGAACCATCGGATCACTACATATCATGATCGTCGGATTTTAAGTTACAAAAGTACATAGTAAAGAAACACACTTTACCTAACTCTACACTAAACCAAGTTATACTTAACTATTTCCTATGTGTCGGAATATCCTAACATCCCACCTTAAGAACAATTTGGGATAGGATTGAAGGATGTACAAATATGACACAATAGGAGAAGGAAGTAGGCATTAGATCCTATCCCCCTTTAGTGACAACTTCCCTAACTCCAACCATAAATCAAAGTTTAGTAAACTTCACCTCTGTGAGAGCCTTTGTAAAGATGCCAGCAACTTGATCGTCTGTTGAACAATATTGCACTTCAAGAACATGGTCGTGAATGATCTTTCTGATGAAGTGCATGTTGTTATCACTCGGGTTGTTCCCTGCCTCCAGAAGGGAATACGGCCAAGGTAACCACTAACCAATCTTTTAGCTGCAGATCCTATCCAATCTACAACCAGAGAAGGCTCTCTCTTTGTGATTTAGATTTGTTTGATTATGTGTTAGGCTAGTTATGAAGCACAAGTTTTCTTTGGTGTTTGGACGATGACATTCAGTAGAACAAGGTTGTAATATGAGAGAAGTTCAGACCATTGGGTTGATGGAGTCTAATGGAAATAAACCTCTAGGTATGGTTTCTTTGGAAAATAGGAAAACTACAAAGCAAGATAATTAAACACAAAACAACTTTTAAGCTGAAATGAGATGAAATGAAGTCAAGGAATGAAAGGCAATCAAGAATCTTTCATTATGTTAACAGAGGGAAATTATGTAAACATTATTAGGGAGCAGTTAAGAATTCCTTGATGATATTTAGATTGAAAGAACCAGGGAGACAAGAGCAATCAAGAATTCTTGCCTATGCTAGTCCTGTAGAAAACATAAAAAATTACAGGAATTGAACACAGAGTAGCAAAGTAAATTCTGGGTTATCCTTTTTACCTGTAACTTAGAACATGATATTTAGATGGTAAATAAAACACAGATATAGTAACAGAAGAGTAAAGAAGACTTATTGATCCATTCATTAACACAAGAATTCTGCAATATATCCTTCTTCCATTGATTCCACAACCAGCAAGTTCACCAACACAACATTCCAGCAATTTTTATTTCAGAAGAGTTCTCAAAAATATACAGCGCAGGTCCAGAATGATATTCATCAGCCAACCCTCAATACATATGTTAAGAAGGTATTTATAAGGAGTTTACAAAATATCCCGTAGGAAAATATCAAGAAATAAATTTATCCATCTACTCTGGCAGGGGCAATAACTGATGTGGAAAATGGCGCAGCAATAAATGAGGAAATAACTACGTTGTACTAGCTGCTTTAGGTGTCCTGTTATTGCTAACTTTTTGGCTCTGATAGTTAGTCGATGGCTGCTTTCCTGATTTGCATTCCTGGTGTGCTGTCACCTACCACCTGTGCCTGAGTTTGTTTGAATGCTTTTTAGCGCGAATTCCATCCTTTGTTGATTTGATTTTTCTGACAAGAGACCCATACATTGCAATTTCCTTTTCATGCAGACAATTTACAAAAAAGGAGAATCAAAACTACCTTGGCAAGATATCAAGCAGGCTTTGCCACCATTGATCTGTTGGTAACTGGTGTTTTTTCAATTTAAATAATGTCTCATCAGCTTCAGTGTACGTGTAATAATTTTGCTGGAATTCAAAGAGATGTGCTATCTCATGCTTGATAAAAAACAAATATTCCAGTTTATCATATAAACTTTGTCCAGAGGGAGGCACTGTCTCTTCTGAGCTACTTGATGATGCTGTAATGTGATTGGTGACATAGGTATTTAGCTTATGTGCATACTGTTCCTGTTTTAACAGCCTCCCAGTGCTAGTGACTAGGCTGGGTAAACCTTTGCTCTGTAATACTGCAAATTTCTGTCTGGAGGCATTTACCTCTATCTGCATTTCTTGACATTTTCTTTCTATAGTTTGAACAAAATTCCTCATGGTTAGCACCTTCTTGATTCTCACAATAGTCTCCGTCCTGTTCTGAATGTCTAGAGATGCTAGCTGCTCACCAGTATGAGTATTCAAAAAATGAATCAATTGATTGGCCTGCTCAGGCTTGTTTGCCAATAATACTTTGGCCTTTTGAGATTCATATTGAGCTGTCCCTATCAATTCCATCTAGTCAAAAATAGTTTGTATTGTTGTCCATTGATCAGCAATAGATTGGCCAATCTTATCCCACAAAATAGTTTTGATTTCTATCAAAGTTTTATGAAGAGTGAGGTCCTTTTCCAAGGCTTTTATTTTATTCTCCAAGGCCTTCACTTCCCTTGTCTTCTCAGCTACAGTCATTTTCGATTTGTCGTAACTTGCCTCAATCTTAGCCAACGTCTCTTTGGTTTCTTTTAACTCTGCCATTTAGAGTTCCAAAGCCTTTATTTCTTTCATCATGTCCTCCATGCTCAAGCTGGCATCTTGTATTACTGTTGCTGTAGTTGTTGCTGAAGTTGAGGTACCTATTGTTGATGCTGGGTCAGTGGGAGGTGTTGTTATGGTGACTATTGGAGGAGGAACTGTAAGAGTTGGAGCTGTTTGAGTTGGCTGAGAGGCCAACTCCTCCTGTTTTCCTTGTAGTGCTACTTCCAAGGCTTTCCCTATATCCAGCAACCTTTGGTTCATCCTCATCAATAAACTGACCACGCCCTCCTCTTCTTTTTGCTGTGCTACCTCCATGGTCTGAGGGTGTATTGTAGCTGGCAGCTTAAGTTGTCTTCTCAAGGCTGCTATGTTTTCCTCCTTCTTTCTTATTAAGGCTTGTGCGCCTTTGGGATCCTTGGGATCATGTCCCAATTCTATGATAATCTCTTCGAAGGATTTTATTCTATTATCCTTGGCTAATGAGGAGGCCTTTTCCAGTTCTAATTGGGCAGAAGTGTTGTACAATGAGTTCTGCAGTTTATGAGCCAGTAATGCTTTGTCGGCCAAGGTAGAGTATACCATTTCTCCAGCCTACTTGTGTAACTCAATCTGGTCCATTGGGTGAATTTCCTTTGCAAGAACTTCCAGATTGGTCTTGATATAGTCAGCAGCTGATTGTGGTTGATGTATGGTGGGCCTGAAGTGAATAAGGGTCATCTTCCCTGCTTGAATATCATAGGCTACCATTAGCCTTTGTTGATTGGTGGGAGCCATTCTCAACAATTGGTTATATAATTGAAACCTTACTAGCTCATTCCTAGCCTTGATTTCAGTGAATGCTCTCTTGATGTCGGAGCCTTGCTTGCTTTGTTACTTGGTGGATGTAACCTCCACACCATGTTGTCTCTCTTGCTCCTGCTGAAACGAGCTAGTAGATGTCTCCAAAAATGGAGGGAACTGCTGTTCAGATGTTCCCTTACCTCTAAGGTTGCTTGTTGTTTCCTCTGTGAAATCTTCTTCAGAATAGGGGTTCAGCCTTTGCCTCTTCTCACCTTGCTGTTCTGTAGATGCCCCTTTGGGTGTCTCTTCTGGTCTATCCCTTTTTTTGGCTCTTTCCTCATTAAGAGGAGTTTGTAATACAGGGATCTCTATTGCCTTTACTTGTGTTGAAGGGCCCTGTTCTTGACCCTTTTCCTAGGCTATAGATGGTTGTTCTGCCATTGTATTTTGCTGCTCTGAATGTTGTACTTCTTTGCCTTTTCCTGCAGGTGGAGTAGTCTCTTGAGCCGGTTGTTGTGAAGGTGTGGCAGATGATGTGCTCGTTCCAATCTGTTGAGGCAATGTGGAGGAGACCTGTGCAAAATAATCCAGGTCAATTCTCTTCTCAAAGTCTTTCACTTCTTTTTCTAATCTTTCCTCTTCAGTACTATCTTCAACTAGTGTGCCCTCTACCTATTCCTATTGATTAACATATTGTTCAATGTGAGGGATTTGGTGGTGCACATATCCTCCAAGCTTGTTTTTGACTCTTCTAAAGCTTATGAAATGTTCAGGGTCATAAGGTGACCAATGAAAGCTTTGTTTTAGCATATGTTCATCTCTTAGTATCTTGTCTGCTTCATTCCAGGCTTCTTCCCTCTTATTGAAGACAAAAGGTCCCAATTGATGTCTTATCTTAAGCTGTGCCTTTTCGTTTTTACCATGGAAATGAGTCAAATCTTAACTATTGAACTGCCACTAGTACTCCAGGGCAAAGAGTCTCATGGGGACATATTTTGGCAACTTGTAGGGGGATAATTCACAACCATAAATCCTAATCACTGTATGGTCTTGGTAAAAATACCAGTCACCAATGTTGTAGCCCCTTGAAAGATGTAAAATTCTCTACATTTCAGCAGTGAGCCTGCCAGGAGGAGTGATCATCAACAGGGAAGTGGCTGGGTAAATGAACATGTCAATGAACTCACAATATGTATAAGGTGAGAGGTGAACTTCATGGAAAATTGAAGTCCAGAAAGTGACAGACCTCCTCTCTCCTTTGGAGTCTAGTTTTTTAAGGGGAGCTTGGAAATTATCAGGATGATAGTGTAGTAATAGATGATATATATAGGATGTATACTTGAATACTCTTTCTCTCTCCAAAATCATGAATTGCTCATGGATTTTATTTGCTATGAAGGTGGAAAAATCATATTTGACAGGAGGTTGTCCTGGATTGAATATGGACATCAATACAAATGCAGATTCATCAACAAGCTCACTGGTTTTGCATCCTAAAATGTAGGATATCATGTCTACAAGGATTTTCGCTTTCTCATTGAATGAGACTTGATGATAAGGAGGAGGATGATCAGGCTGACACTGTGGTAGCATAAACAACTGACCTAGTCTTGTTATTTCTAAGCTAGGCAGCTTTGCACCTTGATCAAGCAGAAGTTTCATGGTAAGAGGAACTAGAGGCTGAGTTGGCTCAAAGTTCAACATCTCATTTATGGACTGAGGAGTAATGTAGAAGTGTACAGATCCAGATGGGGTCATAATTTCTCTTTGTGTGGGGTCATAATTTGCACAGCATAAATGGATGAAATCAGGGAGCACATTCACTGAAGGGAGGTAATAGATAGGCATATTGGATTCCCAGATTCTCAGGACATCAGTGTTGCTTCTGTGGCTATTTCTAATTTGAAAAAAGGTTTGCAGGTGAGACTTGAGACCCCTCATATCCTTGATCAGGAAGTCCTTGTCTTCCAGAGGTAACCATTCCAAGTCCTTATGTGGTGCATTCAAAGGTGTTATGTTCAGAGCCACTGGAGCCTCCATGCTTCAACTCTTTGTGTTTTGATTGGAATGTAGGTTTATGTAACAACATAAAATAGGACTATGGCTCTGAGGATTTTGTACGGATATTGGAGACTGAATTTTATCTTGTAGTCGCCTCACTAGGTAACTTTCATGGTAGAAAAGGCAAATTCTGCAGAGTGTAGTGGGGAAGCTGGATAAAACAGTGGAAATGGCGCTCCTTTTGGAGGTGATTTGACAAATTTAATTCAACACTTGGGCATTTATTGGATTCTTTTTGCAGAGGAAGGTTATAGATAGGTGTTTTGGAAAGAAATTTTGGCAAATTCTTGTTATTATCAGCTCACTGTGCTTTTACCTGGGGTTATAAACTGACTTTGTTGGATTTGTGAGTGGAATTCGGGGAAAATGAGCTTGAATTTCAGCTTCATGGGCGAGTTTGCAGAGGGAACGACAGTTGACAGGGTTACTTTTGCAAAAATGGGTATAGTGGTGATTGCAGTGCGGAGGTACGGGGGTAGGACCATGATTTTGGGTGGAATTCTAGTCGTTCGGACGATTCTTATAGCAAAATTTGGAAAAACAGGGTTTAGGAGTGAATTTCGGGTAAATACCTGTTATATAGATGCCTAGTGTACAATGAGGACTACAGGCCGAGCTGAGGTAACGCATTGTGGAGTTGATTTCACTGGGTGATGGACTGTGCAGCTTCGGTGGCTAATTCATCGTAATTTGCATGCAAAGGTTCCGCAGTCAACAATATAGAAATGAACAAAAATAATCGTTTTCACGAGTTTTTTAACAAAATTTGGACTTTTTCGGACTTTTGGCGTTTTTAGGGATGACATCAGCATGACGTAGGTTTTTTCCGGTAGTGAGGTACAGAGGATGATGTGGTCGCTGATGCGGATGCTGACGAGGACAGATGGCATGGCGGACACGGCGGATGAACAGTAGAGCGGGTGATGACGTGGTGCTGATGTGATAGTGGCGCGGGCAGTAGGACAAACGACGGTTTATGGTTTCCATCGGACCGGCTTTTGGTACGAGGGTGGTTTATGTCAGAGCGGGCCCGATTCAATGAAAACGCGACGGGTGTCCCCGGGTACGGCAGGAATACCGCCGTCCATTACGTACTAACGACCGGACATCGGGGAGCCTCCGATATTGATGAGGGCCGTTGGATCTGGAGAGCGTGATCCAACGGTTGACGGGAAGGTAAGGTGTCGAAGGTTTATGAAAGGAGTGCACGCGATATTTCAACATTTTTATAAAGTTTGGAGGCTTAAAAACTTTGGGTTATCGGTCGATTTATGTGATAAAACAGGCGGCTATGGTTATTAGTCTAACCAAATGTTAAACTAATCCCATTATATATGTGTGAGCAGGGCTATAGTATGGTTTAGGAGGGAGGGTAAGCACGGTTATTTATTTAACCTGGCATTAAATAAACCCCAAGGTTTTATGAACATGGAAGGGTTAATATGAAGTCCCAAGTAGACTTAATATTTCCCGAACTTGTGTTATGTGGCTATAGTTGCCAAGGGTAATAATATTTAGGTATTTTTTGGGTTTTTTATATAGTTTCTGTAAAATAGGGGTGGGGAAATAATTAAAGGAGCTATAAATAAGTTAAGATGTTAATATGAATATATGGGATGGAACTGCATGAAAAATGCTAAGTTTAAAGAGTGAAAACTTAGGCATAGGGAAATGAAAGGAGTATGGAGTGATCTTTTTACACAAGAAATGTGGCTTGCTATGACCAAGTAAACACAAAGTTTCACTTAGTAACTCTTATGAAATGAAATGAACTCAGACCATTGAGTAGACCCCAATGTCCCTAAGGGAAGGTTAGTAAGTGTTCTTGGGGAAATGAGGGGAAAATCAGTCATGCTTCACTGGACTGTAGCCACTTTGCCATGATGTTTGTGATACTCATTAAAATTGATCACTGCCTGCTTCTGCAACACCAGAATTATATGCCTACCTAGCCTGATATATCTAACATTTTTTCTTCATTTTGATTGGGTGCATTTGAACTAGAAAACCCTAATTTCCTCTTTTCTTTTGACTTCCCTCCTACCTAAATCTATCCTTATCTCTTCCCAAGGCTCAGATTGAGCAGTTGGGCCCTTTGCTTCTCTATCTATCTAATGATCTGCTAAGCTTGAACTGTTTGAACAAACCTTATTCTCTATTCTAAAAACGGAAATTCAAATATGGATTAGCCCTGATTTAGCTGTTGGACCATCCATTGAGTGTGCTAAGATACAATGTTTGGACATTGTGAACTTGCCTTACACAAATAAGACAGTAGTGGCATTTTAACTGGCCACTTTCTTGGTCTTTCTTTGGGGTTCATTTTCTCTTCTTTTTCTTTGACCAATTCATTCCTCTTGCCGTTTGATTTTTCTTTTAGGGCATACCCTCTTTACATTTTTTAAATTTTTGCTTTTATGAAAATATGGAACCTTTGCAGCATGGAAAGGATGATCATATTTGGTATTTCCACAGTTAATCATGAAAAATGACACCTATTGGTATAGGAACCTAACACATGTGCAGTTCAATGTGGTTGCTACAATGATGTTGGACTAGATGTTTGCATAGTTCAATGGCACTTTGATTATCACAGCAAAGTGTATTCGGATGTTGTTGCTAAAAGCCAAACTCTGATAGGATTTGACGAAGCCACAGGGCTTCCTTACTAGCTTCTACAACACCACGATACTCTGCTTCTACTGAAGAAAGAGAAATGGCACTTTGTTTCTTGCAAGCCCATGTAATAATCCCTGAACCAAGAGTGAAAACATAACCTGTAGTAGATTTCCAATCATCAAGGTCACCAGCCCAATCAGAATCAGTGAAACCAACTAATAGAGGAGATGCTTCTGCACTATAATGAATCTCAAAATGAACTGTACCTCGAACTTAACGAAGTATTCTTTTAGCTGCTTTCCAATGACTTTCATGTGGGTTTTTCATAAACCGAGCAATAAGGTCAACAACAAAGGAAAGTTCAGGACGAGTATGGGTCAGATACAAAAATTTTCCTGCAAGTTGACGGTATAAGGTATCATCAACTTTAGGGGAAGTACAAGTGACTAAAAGTGTGGCTCTAGACTGAAAGGGAGAAGGGGTTGGCTTACAGTCTTCCATGTGAAAATGGCGTAGAAGATCACATGCATACTTGGACTGGGAAAGGGAAATAGCTTCCTTGGATTGCAAGACTTGAAGGCCAAGAAAATAATGCAAGTGTCCTAAGTATGTCATTTTAAACTTCCTTTTAAGGCTGGACTTCACATGGTTTATAAGGTTGGGATCACTACCAGTAAGGATAAGATCATCAACATAAAGAACAATAATGATAAGAGAGTTGCCCACTTTCTTGGTGTACACAGTATTGTTAGAATGACACCTAGAAAATCCAGTTTCTAAAAGAAACTTATCCATTTTGGCATACCAAGCCTGAGGGGCTTGCTTGAGACCATAAAGGGATTTCTTAAGCCGACATACAAGGCCAAAATCTGTTTGTATAAAGCCAGTAGGTTGTTCCATATAGATTTGTTCATGCAAAGTACCCATGAAAGAAGGCAGATTTAACATCCATCTGATGGACTTCCCATTTGAAAGAGGCAGCAAGGGAAAGAATAAGGCGGATACAGTTCATTTTGGTAATAGGGGATAAGGTTTCAGTATAGTCAATTCCTTCAACTTGTGAAAAACCCTTAGCAACAAGATGAGCTTTATGTTTATCAAATTTTCCATTTGGTCCATACTTGGTTCTGTAAACCCATTTGCATCTAACAAGTTTTCATCCCTTTGGTAAAGGAACAAGATCCCATGTATCATTTTCCAATAATGAACGATATTCTTCATTCATAGCTACATCCCAATCTAGATGGCCTAAAGCTTCTACAAAGGTGTCAGGATCATAATTCACTAAAGCTTGAGCTAGTAAAGAAGAGGCTCTATCGAACTGAGAACATGTACATCGTTGATCTGTAGGATCACCAGCAAGAGTGTCTGCTACATCCCAAGTAGCACGAACCCATATTGGAAGCTGAGGAGCTAAAGGAGGATCCTAAGAAGGTGGGGGAGGATTTTCATCCTTGCTTTCATCATATGAAGAAGAAATCTTTTCAAAAGTAGAAGAGATAGAGAGAGGTGCCACATCCGCCGAACTAGGCTCGTAGGCCGATATATTTTTGGAAAACTTTACATCTCTTCTAATGATATTATTCTTGGACTTAAGTGGAATAATTCTATATCCTTTGACATCTTCAAAATATCCAACAAAAATACATTTTTCACTCTTAGGTTCTAAATCTTTATGTTTCTCATCTAGAATATGGGCCCATGCTTCACTTCCAAAAACACATAAATGACTTGCATCTGGTTTAATTGAGCTCCATGCTTCTTCTGGAGTGATATTCTTTAAAACCTTAGTAGGAGTGTGATTTACTATGTAATTTGCACAGTTAATTTCTTCTACCCAAAAATTAAGACTAAGTCCTTTAGATTGAAGCATACAATTAGTCATTTCCTTTAAGGTGCAATTCTTCCTTTCAGCTACACCATTTTGTTGTGGAGTATATGGAATAGTATGCTGCATTTGAATTCCATTCTTAGTGCAAAAGTTGATGAATTTGTTGCTAACATATTCTCTGCCATTATCAGATCTTAGCTTAAGAATTTGATGTCCAAATTATTTTTCAATAAATGCGTTAAAGGCCAAGAACACGTTAAATACTTCACTCTTGATTTTTAAGAAGTATACCCAAGTGCATCTGGAGAAATCATCAATGAAAGTTAAGAAATACTTGCAGCCAAAGAATGAAACAATTTGAAGTGGACCACATAAATCACTATGCACAAGTTGTAAAGGGGTTGAGGGGTGCCAAGAGGCACGTTTTTCAAAACTATCCTGATGATGTTTTCCGAGTACACATCTGAAACAAACACCACCTCTGCAAGATACCATTGGAAGACCTGTCACCATATTTTCTTTACATAGATTTTGAAGGGAGCGATAGTTTAAGTGACCAAATCGCTCATGCCAAAGTTTGCTTACTTCATCATTATGAGCAACAAATACCAAGGGAATATTTGATGACCCAAAGTTGTTAAACTTATACAACCTTGTAGAATCATTAGCAATTCTAGTAGCTAAAATATGTCTAGGATCTCTTAGGTCCTTAATTACAACATCATGAGGTGAAAATTCAAAGATTTTACCTTCACCTGAATGAGTTATTTGATATACAGATAGAAGGTTGCAGGATAAGGTTGGAACACATAATACATCATTAAATTGACCATTGTCTATATGAATAGTTCCAGTCCCTAC
>APFE031673830.1:0-97715 GCA_000404065.3 Pinus taeda | reverse complement strand
TTATTAGAGAATCATAAAAGGAATCAAAGGAAGGGGACTTGTAGTCTTGTCCTTGAGAAATGGAGGCTTCTCTTGTAGAATAGAAGGTGGAAACAAACATAGACTAGGCTGGTCCCAACTTAGTAAGAATGGAATAGAAAACGTTACCATCTTCTTTCTTAACCTTAACACCTTCCAAGAGAAGTCTAATGGTCTTGAACTTGGACAGAAAATCTTCAATGGAAGAAACATTATTGGGGTCCAATGTAAGCAACTCATTTTTCAGTTGATGGGCTCTAAGTTCATTTTTAATTCCAAAAACTTTAGTGATCTGTTTCATTGCTTCATTAGGAGTATCAAGTTCTGCGATATGGAATCTAGGGTCTGGAGAAATAGACATCCCTATCAACCCACGTGCTTGATCTTGCCTATTTTCCCATTTGATTGCCTTGTCTTCGTCTTTCGGTTTGGTTTCTTGGCCTGAGACTATTCTGTAAAGACCCTTACTTCTAAGTAAATCCACAATGTAGGACCACCATTGGAAGTAGTTGGTGTTGTCAAGAATAACTTGGAATGGACTCTCCATTTTAACAGAAACTGAAGCTGTAGATGCTGAAAATTAGTGTTCCAATGGAAATATCTTGAAAAAATAGGCTGATTAAAAGAAAACGGCTCTGAAAACGGCTTTCGAGTGAAGAAGTTATGGCTTTTTGAAGAAAAGTTGTTGAAGATGTCGAGGAAGTGCGGGAATGTGCGGAAATGAATGATAATGTTATATTTAAAAAAAATATGCCCCGTTTTGAAACCTAATCTAATTAGCTCAACAAAAAGAAAGACTTGAACTCAAGACCTCTATTCTCATAAAGTAGCTTTGGACCAAGTGAGCTAGATTAAAAGGTTAGTAATTTTAGGAAAAGAGGAAGGGTATTTTTTTAGTCATTGAAGCTTTGGGGTGTGTGCTTACTTCAAAAAGCTCTTTTTTGCCTACAAAAAAAAAAACACAAACCAACATGACAAAAAAAAAAAAAAAAAAAAAAAACCTTACGGCTTGAAGTTACCTTTAGCTGGAAACTAAATATTTTCCTCAATGTTTCTGATTTCTCGTGATCACCCTAAGGCGTGGCGGAATAGAGCATACACATGAGAAAAATCCTTCGTTTCGTTTTCTAATTTGCCCAAATCACATAGAGTCGTGAGGCAAGGAGCATACGCAGAAATGAAAGGTATAGATATAGTAATTAAAAAAAACAAAGAGCTAAATAAACTGAAATAAACAAAGAGAAAAAAACTACAAATAAACATTATATACCTCCAGATCTTAATAATGACGTAGCTAGGGCTACTAGAAACCTTTTTCGTGTGAAATGAAATGGGTTCCTCACTACAAAGAGCTAAATAAACTGAAATAAACAGAGAGAAAAAAACTGCAAATAAACATTATATACCTCCAGATCTTAATAATGACGTAGCTAGGGCTACCAGAAACCTTTTTGTGTGAAATGAAATGGGTTCCTCACTGGAACAGATGCTCCTAACACAATAGAGCAGTCCTCTCAGCTAAAAAGCAGTCAGAAACAATAGATCTAGGAAGCAGCAGCCGAATGCAGTTCTACCGACTTCAGATTTGGATCACCAACGGATGCGGCCCTCAACTTGGCTTTGATACCCTGTAGGAATTTACAAGGTAAGTTCCTCTGATAGAACACCAAAGGACACCACTCACAAACAAATCACAGATCAATACACTAGTATTGTTGACATGGTTAAAACCCTCAAAGAGGGAAACAGTCCACGGCCTGAGCCAACGCGACCACTTCAGGAAATTTATTAATAAAAGAATGAAATTTTACATAAGCTTCTCTCATGGACATTTACCCTACAAATGACCCTCCATGCTCTTTAAATAGAGATCATGGACCAATCATGTGTTAAGTCACGGATCAAGTGTCAATAATACCGAGGAGAGAATGAACCATCGGATCACTACATATCATGACCGTTGGATTGTAAGTTACAAAAGTACATAGTAAAGAAACATACTTTACCTAAATCTACACTAGACCAAGTTATACTTAACTATTTCCTACGTGTCAGAATATCCTAACACACAGTGTGAGCCTCTACGTCACTTCTTCTACATTGCATCACTCCTCCTTCTGCGTCCCTAGCTCTGGAACAATGTTGTCACTTGGGAACGCTGCATTTCTACAGCAAATTCTTTGTGATCTTTCAGTTGGTGTCTTTAGTCTCCTATGATCTGCAATCACTCTAATACTATATAAAAAAAATTGAATCTCTACATACCTGAAATCCTACTCCAATCACTGGTTTATCATCTCCTACTTGTAATTTGCATTCAACAAGTTATTTAATTATTTGAACATTGATGAAAAATAATATTGTAGACTACACACATATATAGCTCATGAACTGGAATAAACTGAGACAAATACACAAGGGACACCATTATTTTTGGACAATCGTCCCCGCAAAAAATAATGCGGGAAAACCAATGTAGCAGATAGAGGGTTGTTATTATTAAGAAAATTTCTAAATACAACTAGGGTACCAAATCCAACTCCTCCAACAGAGAATAAACCTAGCAGAAGTACCTCTCTCCAAAGATAGATATTTTGGCGAATCCAGCAACTGCATGATCAAACCCAACAGATGACCCTGTTGTCCCTAGTGTTGGGCAACGATGGCTGCTCCATGCTCTGCACTGGAACTGCGTCACCCTCTCAATGAGCCTCCCTTCCTCAGAAAGTCAATATGTTGAACTCCTCTCTCTCTACCCAATAGAAAACTCCAACGTTGCCTCTAAGGACCAACGTCAGCCACTCTAGCCTCTACATCACCCTCTCTAGAGATGTGATATCTCTCCTGGAGTTGCTTTGCCTCTCTGCTATGTATTCTTGACCTTGGACTGAAGTTCCTCTGTTGAACTTCCCCTCTCTCTGTAACTCAGATCACTAGCTCAATTTTCTCAGTAAACATCGCCCTAGAAAAATCGAACTCTTTGATCTCCTCAATGAGTCTCCAACTGACCTTCAAGCCACCTCTTATACTTTTCTTGTTGATGAATCAACGGCCGATATTAAGTCCCTAATCAATGACTAACATTAAACAAACTTGATCCTCGTCTCTTAGAAGCTTCTCACCCATATTTTTATTAATACCCATTAATATTTTTATTTTCCTAAGTTTAGACTTAGGAACCCATTAACTCCTCTTCCGAGTGTAATTTCTCCAAATGATTTCTGGGTTCTGGAGATCTCATGTATTCTAGCCCCTCCACATAATTCTAGAGCTAGATCACATTCGATGCTAACAAAAATCAACAATACTAAGCCAAGTCAAACTAATTTGTTTTGTGTGGGTATGAGTATATAGATGCACAAGTAAAATAGATTTTTAGAGTTTTAGTTTCATCTATGGTGTTTCTCTGTTGCCAATAGGCCTTGATAGTACCCCGAATGAGTCACTTTAGGAACACAAGCATTACTCCGCTGCTAGAGATCCTGGACAGTACCCCGGAAGAGTTACTTTCTTCACCTCTCTACACGGAAAGCCTTTCTCTTCTTTCACCCCTTTATTTCATTTTTTTATTTTTTTCATTTTTTATTTTGTTCAAAGAACTACATAGGCACTTTTTTATTTCATGGGGTGGAAAATGGATCCCGACTTATTGAGAGTAGAAGAGGTTGTCCATTCAAAGAAGGATATTTATATATACCTCTAACATACTCGTTAAGTTTTCCTCCCTATCATTACTCTACTTGACTTAGTTTACAAGGGTTAACCGAAAATAAAAGGCTAAATAGAGTAGGTGGTACTAGTTGAAAGTGCAAGCATTGTGATTTCACCATAAATCTCTGTGAAAGGGGCATATTTTCTGTCAAAGTATTCATCAGAATATGGATTATCAAACACTGATGTCTTAGAAAGATTAATAGTGGAAAAATTAGAATCATTATTGAGTGAGTTAATAAAAAGATCATAACAGGCATGATCAGAAAGTCAAATATCACAAACAAAGCCATCCTCATGGTCTAATGAATCATAAAGAAGGGATGATGGAAAACGATAAATTTAACCCTCTATGTTCCTGGAAAGATAAGATGGTAGATTGGGAGGATCAAGTATAAAATGTTTGTGCTCTCCGCATTTAAATGAAAAATTGGCATTCCACGTGTTCTGTGAATGATCGAAAGTAGTCACATCAGAGAATGAGTTTTCACAAGATTGAAGATTAGTGCATAAAATACTTTTCCTCTCCGCATTTAAATGAAAAATTGGTATTCCAAGTGTTTTGTGAATGATCGAAAGTAGTCACATCAGAAAATGAGTTTTCAGAATCGTGGAAAATGTCAGGATAAAGTGGAAGAGGTGCGGACAAAAGGAGGTCATCCTTCACTGTAGATTCTTTTTCAGACTCCCACACATACTTATCAAAAATGATATCGCAAGTTGACTACTTAACACCAACTCCATCCATAACTTAATCCTCATGGACATCCAAAGAGAGATCCGAGATAGGTGAACACAACACATCAAATTCCAGAGGATTAGAGGGACCAAAGGATGGAGGATGAGGAGATAACACTTCATCACAACCATCAGAGTCAAAATCCAAATATGCACTAAAATTATGAGTAAGTGGGGTAGGAGGGGATGGTGGTATATCAACAATTGAATTCTCAACATCCCCCACCTCGGCCTGCGGAACTAGAGATGTTTGATGAGAAGGGAACAGAGGATCACTTGGAACAACAAACTTTTCTGTCTCAAATTCAGTAAGCTCTAACACTAAGGTATGTTGGGAGAGGTTCAAAATATTCTAACTCATGTGTACTTTTAGAAATTTGAATAACATATATAAATTTGTTTACCAATAAAGACCAATAAACTTCATATTCAGGAAATTCAAAGCAGTAATGGATAAAATGATCATGAAAATCCTAAATAGATCCATTTGGTGCTTTTCAAAATTTCATTTTTTTCTTATCAAGGGCTTTACAATTTTTTGATGGTGTTGGACCCGCCAACATTTCAAGGGGTTCTCCTCAATATGAAGTCCCAATTAGACCTCAAACCATTCGATGTAGAGGTCCCAAAAATGGGTCATAAGGTAATGCCTTGACCGCGATGTCGCAAAAGGACAAGTGAGATAACTCTGTTAGTAGCAAAGGGTGTGAATGATGCGATGATTCAAGGAAGGTGTATGAGAGGTTCTAACACATTAATGGGGAGAGGGTGAAGACGATTTCTAGCTTGAAACAGATCAATCCCAACTCGGTTAGGAACACACAACATAAAAGGACGTGCACAGCTTCTGGTAGAACTGTCCACTCAGATGCAGCAGGCACATAATACAAGGTAAGATAACATGTATAGCACTCACGGATTAGTCTAAGACAAGTGCAACATTTGTTACAGCAAGGTTCATGTGAAATATTTGTCTAGTGTCTGGCAGTGCAGTTGACATGGATGGTGACATCATTAACAACATATGAAACACATTAACAACAAGATGCATATAATTGCATGAAAATTAGTTCATACACAAGTACATAAGTTAAAAAACATATATCATTAAGGAAACTGAAGCAGTCCAACTACAATAACAACATATGCATGAAAATGTGCTGGCTCTTATTACATAAATAAGTGTAAGTCACAATCATACAATACATCCATGTAAAACTACTAGCCCCATCAGTGGAACATTACAGCCACATCTACTTGCTCATCCAAAGAGATGAACTAGCTCTGTGTAGTGGAGAAGCCAAGGCACATTACAATACTATCCAAGCTCTTTCGAAGATAGTCTTATCAAAAGCTTGGCTGACCAAAAGCCCCTACAATGAGTTATAAGGGACAATTTATAGCAAAGGGTGGGGTGACCCTTGACATTCCCCTTTGTGATAGTTCAACTACCCTCATGACTCTTCACCTATTTTATGACTATTACATCCAACTCTTGAAACTTGACTTACACATGACATGACTCAACATTACAATGCACATGTACTCATATGAGACAACATGGCTTGAGCAATCCAAGCAAGACAACACTGACACTCAATCTGTTGTGATGAGACCAACTCTTTGACATGCTTGTGATCATGAAGGTGGTGATTTGATGCCAAGCTTGGTCATCCGTGATCCTGTGCATGCACCTCATAGTGAAATATTGCTAAAGCCAACTCTTGCCTCTATTGCAACCGGTGCATTAGTTCAACCCCTTCATCCAACTCGTCTGCCAACATGTGCATGGTCTTCTTGGGTGTGGCTAAACCAGCAATACACCGATGCATACTGTATGTGTTAATCTTCAAGTGTGTGTTGGTGTTCATGCGCATCAACTTGGTGAAGTACATGTTCAACTCTAGTTGGACTTGCTTCTTGTCTTCGCCTTGGTGAGTGTGTTGAATGGGTTGGATTGCATGCATGCACACAATGGCTTGCATGTTGTTGAGTCCCTTGCATGTGACCAACAACATTTCTCACCATGTCTACTTTGTGTAAGTCGTTGGGATGGATCTTCAACTTGTACGAGTGCAATTTCATCTGTTAGTCATGTTGCACCCACTGTTGTTCCTCTTCTTGTTGTAACTCATTGCTCTGTCTATGCAACTTCATGTTCTTCCTGAGTTGTTGCTTCAGCACATGCAACTCCTTCTTTATTCCATTCTCTGTCTTCACGTGATCTTCATGTTGTGTCATCACCTCATAGCCTGAGTCTCCAAAGTTGCTTTCATTATCAGTGGATCTGCTTGATCTTGAAACTTTGTTCCACCTCTGTGTTGTCAACAACCTTCCTCTTACATTCACTATGTTTGCTGCATTGGGGTTGTTACCTTCAGTTGTTGTTCATGATGCTTCTCACCATGATGCTACTGCTTGATGTCCTTGTCTACAAACAACTTGATTTCTTTGTGAGTAGGCAATGTCATAGGCACTTGATCAACTGCATCCCCAAGTTGCTCTGAATGGTGCCTTCATCTCTGCTCTCCTGGCAACCATTGTACCTATATTTTTGAGACGCAGATGAACACCTACGATACGTGGATACATGGAAACACTCATAGCAATCAATTTGTCAGTTGAAAACAAAAATGAACATGAGAACTGACTTGCAACATACCTGGGTGAATGATCATGAAGGTTACCCAATTTCGGTCGAGAGGTCAAGAGGTCGGGAGACCAGCTGCCAAGGCTACATAAGGCATAGTCTGGGCTACTAGGAGACTAGCTGGTTGTTGGAACTGCTCAATGGACAGTCCAATCTGGCTGCAGATTGTTGGGATTGCACAATGTGCAATTCCAGCTGGGAAGGACTGCTGGCCTAGGGACAGATTTGCACAATTTCTTGGGTCAAGTAGCCACTGTCCATCAAAAAGTTGCAAAACAGTCCTAGAGGCCAGTGTTGGGCAAGAATGCAAAAATTTGGAGAGGAAGGTGGGCCTTCCCTCCCCATATTGCACAATGTAGCCTTGGTGAAGGCAGAGTACAGGCCAAGGTTGGCACAACTCGCCGACGGGCAACTGAAAGCAACCAAAATAGTAAATGCATGGCAACACTAAGTGATAGCAAAAGTGATTGGCAGTGCATGCAAAACATGAATGAAAGATTCAACAAATAGATCAACATGCATCTGAGTGAGGTGGTTTTCCAGTTGGGCGAACATTCGTGCAAAACAGTTTCATGCATGCAACAACAGTGAGATAACAATGAAAACTGAAATAGAGCTAGGAAAAGCTAGTATATATGAAAACAATAGCAAGCGTTCAAATAAATCAAGAAAACATTACTCCCACAAGAAAAAACACAAAAAGAAATAGAAATGCAGTACAAGGCATGAGAAGCGAGTTTACCCCGAAATAGTTGAGCTAAATGCATCGAATGCTCCTAGATATGATGTGGGATGCCAGAGTTGCAAGGCTGATGTGAGGAATGATCTCTACAGCATCTGGTTGATGAGTTTTGATAACATCGAGGTTGTGACACACATGCCATGAATTTAGGAGAAGCGACACTTGGTGGGAGGTTTCGGAGTTTCTCCTTGCATGTAACCTCCAACTGCTAAACATAGACCCACGAAACAAGGGATGCATTTGCATGATGCCTTGGGAGAAGCAGCCCATGCATGAAAGCCTATTTTTCTCAGTCCTGCAGGGAATTGGTCAACTCAGCTGCACATGCAAGAGACTGGTCGACTGCTGGAGAAAAATGTGCATTTCTAGCTAGGACATGGGTTGGCTACCCAAGAGATTTGTGCAATTTCTGGGTGGAACAGTTGACTGCTACCTAGATTTGCACAAATTATGGGATAAGAAGCCTTGCTGGGGAAATTTGCGCAAATCCTACTGGGAGTTTTGGCATGCAAGATTGCACAATCCTAGAGCCCAGTAGGCTGCCAAAGAGGATTGCACAATTTCTGGAGGGAAGGATGGTTGCCCTCAAGAAATGCACAAATTTCAAGGGGAAGCTGCTCAACCTGGAGCTGGATCAAGTTCAGGTGAACAACCTATGAGGGGAATGGATCAAGTTGTGATTGACAGGCTACCTTTGTGTGAGGAAAACACTTGAAGGTTGAGTACTTGACGAAGCAAGACAATGTGTTGTGTAAGGTTGGAAGGGAGGCTCCAAAATAGGCTAAGGAAAAATTTTGGAAGGTGGTTGTAGCTGCTACAACACTTGGTGACACACTAGTTGAACTCAAGCTCTCTCAATGAACCTTGTTCGTGAAAAGCAAGTCTAACAACTCTGGAAGTATTGTTCAACTCTCAGCTCTTCTTGGCTTCACACTAGCTTGATTGTAAGATGTAGCTTCTACCATACTCTTGGTCGATGGACACACATTCCAAGCCAAGGGAACATAGATGCTTCGATTGGGGTTGAGGGGTATATCGGTGCATAAGTAGTATAGTTGTTAGAGTCTTAGCTTCATCTTTGGTGTTTCTCCACTTCCAGCAAGCCTGGACAGTACCCCGACGGAGTCACATAGGAACAAAAGCAGGGCTTTGCTGCCAGCAAGCCTGGTTGGTACCTCAACATAGTTACTTTCATCATCTCCCTACATAGGAAGCCTTTCTCTTCTTTCGCCTTATTCATTTTTCATTTTGAATTTTTTGACTCTTCATTTTTTTAATTTTCACTGTGCATAGCACTTATTCATTTCAAAGGCGAAAGAGGGATCCTGACTTATTGAGAGTAGAAGAGGTTGTTCCAGCAGAGAAGTAGTTTATTGTATCTCTGACATGCCTGTTAAGGTTTTCTCCTGCACCTTACTCTACTTGACTGAGCTAACAATGGTTAACCCAAAAACAACCGACTAGAGAAGGTGACACTAGTTAGCGCATAAGCATTGTGTTTCCACCAAGGTTCACTTCCAGTAGTACGTATTCTCCTTCGACGTATCATGGACTAAAGGTAACAAGCTCATCATACAGAGGCAATATGACAGATAACCAAGTATTGATAGTTGTACAAGCCCTCTTGTACTTTACCCAGCTTACTTCAAGAGTTATACATGGTTTCATGCAAAACTAACCTATGAACGAAACAAGTGAACAAACTAACAATCAACAAAGAAGAATAAGAGTAGAATAAAGTAATCAAATAAGAAAGAAAAAAAACAAACAAACAAATAAAGCGTGTAAGCAAACAAGCATGAAAGCAAACAACAGAAATCAAACACTATTGATACTCCTACACTAATGGTGCATGGGCCTAATCACGTGAAGTGATACTTCCAATGCAACCACCAGCGCATTGGTAGACCCATGTTGATGAAGGCTTGGTCTACGAGCAACCCAGTTGTGCAAACCAGCAACCAAGAAAGATATAACAATGAATACAACCACATAAGTGAGTACATGTGCATGAAGGGAAGTCCGCGGACTTATCATGGTGTTGTGTGACACTGTGTGCAACTTTTAAGCATAAGCTCACTCTTAACTATGACATGCAAGCAAACAAAAGAAACAAAGATACCTTTCATTGTGCACGAGTGCTTGCAATGTAAGATTCCTCCAATGCATGAGCAATTGGATCATGTAGTTCGAGTGGAGGAAGTAAAATCTAAGTGTTATATTGATCTTGAGTGCATATAAATGAGTGATGAGTAGCCTTGAGTGTTTGAACAATTTCCTGATTGGAAGTGAAACAAACCTTAGGGCAGCGAGGGCCTAACATAACCATCATCTCGAGCTGAAGTGCCTTGATGGACTATGGGGTTTCGACTTCATTAATAGATGGATCTTCATAGACCAGTGGCTTATATGGATTAACGAGTGAATCAACATTGTGATCAAATGATGAGGTGAAGAGATCATGACAACCAAGATCAAAAAATTCAAGATGTTGGTCAGCAACCTCATGGTTTAATGACACATAGAGGGGCATATGAGAAGGAAGGATCACCCTCTGCGTTTCCTAAAAGAGCAGATGAAAGATCAAGTGAATTTCCAATGAACGATTGGTCCTCTCCATTTTTGGATGATGGGCTAACATACGGTGTGTCCTACGAAAGATCAATAATGGGTGCATCCATGGATGAAGACACAGATGTGAAATCATGGATGGAAGTCTCACCAACAATGTTATGAAAGATCAGAGGGGGCTCAGACGAAAGGGATTCATCCTTCCCTGAGTGTTGATGCTCAAGCTCCCACTCATACTCTTCATGAATGACAGTGCATGTTGGTTGTGCAACACCAACTCCGTCAGTGGGTTGTTCCTCGTTCACAACAAGTGAAGAGTCCAAAATGGATGAACACAAGACAACATCATCTGGAGCAACACCCAGGTGCGAAGACAGAGGTCGAAGAAAAGAATGCATATGAGAACTTGAAAGACTCACAACGAAGTCTGCACAAAAATTGAGTGAAGTGATATTGGGAGAGTTCGAAGGTTGAACAGGTGTGTGAGCATGATCCTCAACATTGCTGGGCAGTGGTGGAGCTGTTGAATGAGAGGGAGGTGGACAGTCAGTAGAGATAATGCCTACATCCACATGAGATTGCACAGCTCCATCAATGAAGAATGTTGAGCGAGGCTTGATCTCAAGCTTTCTCTTGGGACAGGCAGATTTCTTAAGGAAATACCTGAACTGATACCAGATATAATAAAATTTCATCTGGCTCCTCGGAGCTTGAAACTACAAGTCAGGAAAGTGCTGCCAAAAATCAATAACAGATTCATGTGAAGCCCTCTGTTGCTGTAACAGTTTCCGGTCAATATGGTTTGGATCAAAATGATAGAACTTGTCTTCAATAAGATCACACAAGTGCTCAAATTAGTGCACAGTGTCAGCCGGTAGGTTGAGCACCCAACGAAATGGAGATTCATGAAGTGTGTATGCAAGCAAAAAACTAGCCTGTTCGTTAGAAAAATCATATAAGTTATGTTAGGCCCTATTGCATATGTCGGGCCAGGCCACTTCACCTTCACCAACATACATGTGAGTGGAAAAGAGATTGAAAATCTTCCCCAAGATGGAGACATCTTCACGGTTTGAAAAACACCTCGAGGGAAGGAGAGTTCAAGACCGCATGAAAGATATGTAAAGGTTCAAAATTGGATGAGAGGACATAGCTTGTCATCAAGCCCTCCTTCTAGCACCAAAAATGTTGACGGTGCTTGACCCGCCAACATGTCAAGGGGATCTCCCCAGTAAGAAGTCCCAATTAGACCTTAGACCGTTTGGTGTAGGAGTCACAACAGTGGTCATAAGGTAATGCCTTGACTGCGATGTCGCACAGAGGCAAGTGAGATAACTCTGTTAGTAGCAAAGGTGTGACTAATGCAATGATTCAAGGAAGGTGTATGAGAGGTTCTAACACATCCAGGGGGAGAGGGTGAAGATGAGTTCCAAGTTGAAAGGGATCAATCCCAACACAGCTAGGAACACACAAGAAAAAAGGACATGCATAGCTTCCGGTGGAGCTACCCACTCAGATGTAGTAGTCACATCATACAAGGTAAGATAACATGTATAGCACTCAGGGATCATTCCAAGATGAGTGCAATGGTTGTTATAACAAGGTTCATGTGAAATATATGTCTGGTGTCTGGCAGAGCGGTCGAAACTTACGGTGACAACATTAACAACATATGCAACACATTAACAACAAGATTCATATAATTGCATACAAATGAGTTCATACACAATTATGTAAGCTAAACAACATATATCATTAAAGCAACTGGAGCAGTCCAACTACAATAACAACATATGCATGAAAATGTGTTGGCTCTTATTATATAAAGAAGTGTAATTCATAATCATACAATACATCCATGTAAACCTGCTAGCCCCATCAGTGGAATGTTACAGCCACATCCGCCTGCTCCTCCAAAGAGATGAACTAGTTTTGTGCATTGGAGAAGCTAAGGCGCATTACAATATTGTCCAAGCTCTTTCCTAGATAGTCTTATCAGAAGCTTGGCTGACCAAAAGCCCCTACAATGAGTTGTGAGGGACTATTTATAGCAAAGGGTGGGGTGACCCTTGACATTGCCATTTGTGACAATTCAACTACCCTCATGACTCTTCACCTACTCTATGACTGTTACATCCAACTCTTGACACTTGACTTACACTTGACATGACTCAACATTACAATGCACATGTACTCATGTGAGACAACATGGCTTGCACAAGCCAAGCAAGACGTCACTAACACTGTGTCCACTATGATGAGACCAACTCTTTGACATACTTGTGATGGTGAAGGTGGTGAGTTGATGCCAATCTTGGTCATCTGTGATGGTGTGCATGCACCTCATGGTGACATCTTTCTGAAGCAAACTCTTGCCTCTGTTGCAACCGGTGCATTGGTTCGACTCCTTCATCCAACTCCTCTGCTAACATGCGCATGGTCTTCTTGGGTGTGGCTGAATCGGCAACACACTAAAGCATAGTGTCCGTGTTGATATTCAAGTGTGTGATGGTGGTCATGCACACCAAATTTCCGAAGTACGTGTTCAGCTCCAATTGGACTTGGTTCTTCTCTTCGCCTTGGTGAGTGTGTTGAATGGGTTGGACTACATGTGTGCACACAATGACATACATGTTGTTGAATCCCTTGCATGTGATCAAAAGCACTGCTCACCATCTCCGCTCTGTGTCAATTTTTGGATGGATCTTCAACTTCTGCAAGCACATGTTCATCTGTGAGTGCATGTTGCACCCACTTTTGTTCCTATTCTTGCTGCAACTCATTGGTTTGTTTGTGCAGCTTCATGTTCTTCCTGAGTTACTGCTTCAGAACATGCAACTCCTTCTTTGTTCCATTCTATGTCTTCACATGATCTTCATGCTACGTCGTCACCTCATAGCCTGAGTCTCCAAAGTTCATTTCATTATCAGTGGATCTGCTTGATCTTGCAACTTTGTTCCGCCTATGTGTTGTCAACAACCTTTCTCTTCATTCGTTGCGTTCGCTGCATCCGGTATGTTGCCTTCAACTATTTTTAATGATGCTTCTCGTTGTGATGTTGCTTCTTGATGTTCTATTCTACAAACAACTTGATGTCTTCATGAGTAGGCAAGCTCATGGACACTTGATTGACTGCATCCCCAAGCGTGATCTGAATGGTGTCTTCGTCTCTGCTCTCCTTGAAACCATTATAGCTGTACTGCTGAGAGGCATATGAACACCTGTGATACCTGGAGACATGCAACACTCATAGCAAGCAATCTGTCAGTTGAAAACAATATTGAACATGAGAACTAACTTGCAACATACCTAGGTGAATGATCATGAAGGTTGTGCAATTTCGGTCGAGAGGGTGGGAGACCGACTACCAAGACTACACAAGGCACATTCTGGGTTACTGGGAGACTAGCTGACTACTGGAACTATGCAATACACATTCCAGTCCAGCTACTAACTACTGGGATTGTGCAATGTGTAATTCCAACTAGGAAGGACTGCTTGCCTAGGGACAAATTTGCGCAATTTCTTGGGCCAAGAAGCCACTGTCCTCTAGAAATGTGCAAAATAGTCCTAGAGGCCAGTGTCGGGTAGGAATGCACAAATCTATAAAGGAAGGTGGGCCTTCCCTCCCCATATTGCACAATGCAACCTTGGTGAAGGCAGAGTCTAGGCCAAGGTTTCCCAACTCGCCGATGGGCAACTGAAAGAAACCAAGACAGTAAATGCATGGAGACACTGAGTGATAGAAAAAGTCATTGATAGTGCATGAAAAACATGAATGAAAGATTTAGCAAACAGATCAACATGCATGTGGGTGGGGTGGTTATACGGTTGGGCAAACGTTCGTGCAAAACAGTTTCATGCATGCGGCAGTAGTGAGATAGTAATGAAAACTAAAACAAAGCTAAGACAAGATAGTATATATGTAAATGACAATAAGCGTTCAAAGAAATCAAGCAAACAATACTTCCACAAGAAAAAACACAAAAAGCAATAGAAATGCAGCACAAGGCATGGGAAGCGAGCTTACCCCAAAATAGTTGAGTTGAATGTGTTGACTACTCCTAGATGTGATGTGGGATGCCGAAGCTGCAAGGTTGATATGAGGAATGAGCTCTATAGTGTTTGGTTGATTATTTTTTTTAATATCGAGGTTGTGACCCGCATGCCACGAATCTAGGGGAAGTGACACTTGGTGTGAGGTTTCAGAATTTCTCCTTGTATGTAATCTCCAACTGATAAACATATATCCCTGAAACAAGGGATGCCTTTGCATGCTACCTTGGGAGAAGTAGCCCATGCATGCAAGCCTATTTTGCTCAGTCCTAGAGGGAATTGGTCAACTCGAGTTCACATGCAAGAGACTACTCGATTGTTGGAGAAAAATGTGCATTTCTGGCTGGGAGCTGGGCTCATTTCCCAGGAGATTTGTGCAATTTCTGGGTAGAGCAGCTGACTACTTCCCATATTTGCACAAATACTAGGTTGAGCAGCCTTGCTGAGGAAATTTGTGCAAATCCTGCTAGGAGCGTTGGCAGGCAGTATTGCACAATCCTAGAGCCTAGCATGCTACCAGAAAGGATTGTGCAATTTCTACAAGGAAGGTTGGTTTCCCTCCAGAAATGTGCAATTTTCAAGGGAAAATTGCTCATCCTACAGTTGGACCAAGTCTGTGTGAACAGCCTGTCAGGGGAATGGATCAAGCTATGATTGACAGGTTGCCTTTGTGTGAGGAAAACACTTGAATCTTGAGTACTTGATGAAGCAAGACAAAGTGTTGTGTAAGGTTGGTAGGGAGGCTCCAAAACAGGCTAAGGAAAAATTTTGGAGGGTGGTTGTAGCCGCTACAACACAATGATAGAGATCGAAAGTATGAAATGACTCTATGAAAAGTTGTTCGAAAGGGTGAATGGATCCATTAGGAAATGTGTTGCACCATTCTCACACACGCCCTTCAAACGTGAGAATGAACAACCTACAACCAACATCCTCACAATGGATGTTGTGCTTTGTGCATAGATCAAGAAACTATTTGGTGTGGTAAAATAAAGTTGTTTCACCCTCACCAGTAAATTTCATATTGGACAAGTCATTAATAATTCTCGCTGGCACTTTCATATTTGTGTGTCTAGAAAAACATCTCAGGGTTATGATTTTATGAGAATTCATTAAATGAGTGCATAAATTCAAAACAAAATTCCAAGTTTCAGCTTGTCATCTAGCCTTCCTTCTAGCACTAGAAATGTTGATGGTGTTGGACTCGCCAACATTCAAGGGATATCCTCGATATGAAGAACAAACTAGACATCACACCATTTGGCGTAGGAGTCTATGCCTTCACTTGAGAAACATGCAAAGTGAAGTATGATAACTCTGGGTGAGAGAAAGTGTGTGACCTTGTGGAGGTTTAAGTGAGATGCATGAAGGTTCCAACACATGAAGGGAGAAGGAAGTGCACCCCTTGGAATCCTATAATAGTACGTAGCTTGAAAGGAACACATGAGAAAAATGACATCACAAGCTAAGATGTGGAATAGTCTACAAGTTAAAGTGATGAGTTAATACAACAACACACATTCAACAAGATTCATACAAATGCAAATTAAATAGTTCATAATCATATGCATAAGTTAAATAACATACATTTCCAATACAGCAAGAGTAGTCATACTATGTTAACAACAAATGCATGAAAGTGTGATGACTCTGATTTTATTATTATAAGTAAAATTTCCATCCATACATACACCATTAACGACCACTAGCCCCAATAGTGGAACATTGCACTCAAGAACACCTGCCCCTCCAAATAAATATACTCTCTCTACGCTACAAAGAAGCCAAGGCTCTTTATAATACTCTGAAGTTCTTCCTAAGCCTAAGCCTATAAAAACACTTGGGTACCAAAATCCTTTTACATGAGTTATGAGGTTCTATTTATAACAAGAGGGGGTGACTCTTAAACTTCCCTTTGTGATGTTTGGACTATCCTCATGACTTTTCAACTTCTTAAAAAAAGAACACATTATATTACATGATGTCTTTTCATATTCCAATATTGGCACTTGGAACTTCACTTACAACATAATTACAAATAATATTGCATTTTACACTTGTACCCATATAAGACAAAATAGTGTAGAGACAACTTGACAGCCTAACAAGACACAACACTAAGACATTGTAGTTTGGGATAATTCTAGCTCAGTAAACTCTACTTCCTGATTCTCGGTCACATATTAGTGCCAAGCTTGGTACTGTGTGATGGTGTCCCCAAACTGCTTAACAGTGTCTTGCTAGAAGCACACTCTACTGTCCATGGAATTCAGGTACACTATTTTGGAACCTGTATCCAACTCATTCTAAAGCATGAGTAGCATTATTATCACTTTTATAGGACCATCGATGAACTTTTGCATGTTATATTAGCTCTAAGTCTTCCCTGGTAGCATTCTGTCTCAGTTGCTTCAAGTATTGTTCGACCTCCTTCCAGACTTGGTTCTTGGGTTTACCTTTGATGAAGGAATTGATTGATGGGATCTAGTGTTTTCTCACCAAGACATCCAAACTACTCTACAAATGTACATATGAGGCTTGAATGCTACGAATGAATGAGGTGAGCTTCTTATTGTTATGAATCAACATTCGAACCTTTCCTTTCTCCAACTCTACATGTAGCTTCATTTTCTTCACTAAGTCAAGTAGGGCCCCTTCATACCGCATTATCCAATCTTGCACATAGGAAATGACAACGTGTATGTTTTTTAGAGTTTTAACAAACTCTTTGCTCTGCTTCCATAATCCATGCAAATAGAAAACTGCTTTATGTATGGTGACAAACCCGTCATAGAGCTTTTGCATGGTTTCTTCGTGTTGATACTTCAGCAAGTATCACTTCTCTCATCTCCCCCAATGCAGAAACTACATCTTGCACCGTTTCTCAGAGTTGTTCTGCCTCTTGCTTGGCAGCCTTCAAGTTCTATGCCAGTTGTTCATTCTCAACCATCAAATACTGAACATTTGATCTTGTTTCTCCTGCATAGACCAAGTTGGCTTCGATAATGGCATTTGGATCTTTCCTGGTGTTCGACACTATCACCCTTTCTCAAATAAATACATGTGAGGCATGATTATCCAAAATGTGCTTTCTTCATGCTTGTACAATCCTCTTTTGAAACTCATTCAATAATAGATTGTACACATCCATTACCGGATCATCATCAAGGAGAAAAACATCTCCTTGCTAGCTCGGGGCTGGCTCTATTGCTAGAGGTGGTGGAGAATGAGGGATGATCTATGGTGCTCTTAGCATCAAGTCAACATCTTCATGTTGCGGCTCCTATTCCAACTCCATGTCTGTCATTTCAATCAATTGCTCAATCTTCTGAGCAAGCTCCCAATCTTGCAACTATTCACCTTCCTACTCGGTTGCTAGTTGTACCTATTATTCAACATGTATCAGTGTTGTTTCCTCTATCATTGCACCTTGCCTTTGTTTTTCTTCTTTCTTATGCTTCTCTTCTCATTCCTTCCTCCTCAACTCTTGTTCCTACTTCAGCGTCTTCTCTATCTCGTGTAACTTTAGTTCTACTTCCTACAACCTGTACTTTTCTCTCTTTCTCTGCTCTTCTCTCTACATCCTTAGCTTCCTCTTTTCTTATGTTGCCAAAGCTTCCTTCATGAGAAGAGGAACTGATCTCATTTTTTAGCTTTGTTCTCACTCTAGACTGTCAGTAATCTTCCTCTTTCCCTTGTCCTACATGAGATTGTTGCCTTCTACTGTTGTTGCTTCTGGATTTGCTATCATATATGGAGTGGCCTGTGAAGTCCTTGTTAAATTGATCAACTCGTTGAGTCTAGAAGCATTGTAGCAGTACCTCCAAGGATCCTCCTCTGACCAATGAAATACCCCATCGATCCATAGCAAGTAAACTATAGTGCAGTGGTCCTTGAGAATACTATGGGGATAATACGAAATAAAGTCCTTAGTGCCAAATTCAAAATTCACCATCTCCTTAGTCTCAACATCTGTGACTTTCAAGTTATTTATCTTGTATAATAAAATCTGCAAAGGAATAATGGGCCATGGTCATGCTTCTTCTTCCTCTGTAGCGCTACTGACAACCCAATAGCAAGATGATATGATACTTCTTCCATGATTAGTTTATCAGTGGCATACCTTGGTAATACATGCGAAGGCTTCTCTCTGCAAAACACTCTAATGAAGGTGCCACCTAGTGAGGCATACCAATCTGTGATGTCTACTATTGCCTCCATTTCTTATCGTGACATGCAAGGTGGATCTTATTCAAAGATAAGCTTGTATAGCGGGATGATAAAGTGGTCAGTTAGTAGCACCATTACTCCCCGATAACTGGATTCTGAAAGAAACTTACAATAGATGTGCATGGAAGCTTCTTGTTGGTGTCCATGTCTAGTTCATGTCAGGGAACTGTTGTTGTGCACAAATTGCAACCAGTAAGTATGCATACATATAGCATCTTTCTCTCTCGCCCTTGGGAAAATTTCAAGCCTCTGCTACATGGGCCTTCAATTGTTGAACCGACAAATTTGACCAATTGAATGACCTCCCATCATTGACCAACAGGTCAAATAAGAATTCCCATCCTTCAAGAAATATTTTCATGCTCTCTTGACCATGGATTCTATAAGCAAAGATAACCAAGTGTTGGTAAGCCTTCCTAAGGTAGTTTGTCTTGTACACATAGGTGGATGTCTATCAAAACTTTGATGGCTCTTTCACCCAACATTTGAGAACGTCTCTTATGTTCACATAACTATGGGTGGCATAGAAGATTGCATCCATGTGCTCACTGGCTTGGGCAAGTGATACATTTGCTGAAAGTATTCCACTCATAAGGCTTAAAGCTTCTTCCCGTTAGGACTGCTCAATGTCATGGTCTTCTCATCCATGTGTGAGACAATCTAGATAATAATATCTTCACACGGGAAGGCATGATACCTACATGCAACTTTATATAGCCCTGACTGTCGAATGTTGAGATAAACCTATTGGTCCTCTAAGTCTGCCTCAAACTCCTTTGCAAAAGCATCTTTAATCTGTTGTCATGTCAATGATGATCCTTTATCTATAAAAAAACTTAGTATCTGCATACACTGGAAAATCAACTGATTTTTTCTCAATTGCTTCCCCAATACTACTCTTCGTAGTTTTCGTTTGATGCGGATCTCTTAGATTACATGCTAATAGTGGTTGTTGGAGAGGTGCTCAACAATTGTTGTACCTGTGGGACAGAAAGGAATCTCATGGCAAGTAAATGTCAGTGTTAAGTAAAACAACTTACAAGGAAAGCTCAAGCAGCAAACGGGGCATCAAATGGGGAGGATTTTGTAATTTTCTCTGATAAAAGGGACTGGCTACCTATGGGAACCATGCAATGCACAGTCCCAATAGCCAAGGTGGAAGCTTGATGGTTGAAACTACATAATGCTCAGTTCAACCTCGGTAGAGGCCTCGGAGAGACTACACATTATGCAATCTCAGTTGCCAAGGATGGTAGGCTGGCTCCTGGAACTATGCAGCGCATATTTGGAGCTAGCTTGGACTACACAATTCTAGAGGCCAAGCTTGTGGCTTGAGCCTCTGGATTGCATAGTGCCAACTAGGCGAAGTGAAAACAAACCAAGAGAAAACCCGATCTGCCCAAGAGAAGTGTGAAAATGAGTAGATATGAAAGATGGTGTGAAGTTGAGTGCAACTCTAACTAATTTAAATTAAATGCATGTGAACCAAGTGCAACAATTAATCGAATGGAAGGAAAATGAATTAAGTGAGGAGAGTCCCTGCAACAATAACCATGGGTGCAAAAATAGGAAAACTAATGCTACGCTTGGGAAAGGAAATCTAAAACTTAAAGCAACACTTCTACAATTTAAAACAAGTTAAAAAATCAACAACTATGAAGATAAACAAGTGAAACAAGACTCACACAAGCCAAACAACAAAAAGCAATAGAAAAAGTGGCAAAAGATGACAAAAGTAAAACTCACTTGGAAAAGCTCTGATGATCGCACCAAAGGTTCCTTAATCTCCTTGGGGACGTTATATCTCCAAGATGGAATGTGAAAATTATCTTTAGAAGCATAGATTAAATGGATTTGGATAAATTAGGGTTTATGATGCGCATGCCTAAAATCAAGGAAAAAGAGACACTTGGCGGAAGTTTCAAAAATAGCGCAAGTGCCTCCTTTGGGATACTAAAAATACATCCCTATTTTTTAGGGATACTTTTTTCTTTTATTTTATTTTCTTTTCTTTTCTTTTTTGGAAAATTTCCATGCACACTGTCGGGAATTAATGTGCAGCTCTGGGGAACTAGGAAAATTTCTAGCTCAGTGCATTGGACAGTTCTGGGGAATTAGGAAACTTTCTAAATCAGTGCACTATGCAGTTCCTCAAGATAGTGAGAGTTGTGTAATTTATGGGCTCATTGTTGGGTTGCCTTCCATGATTGTACAGTATTTGAGCTTAAGGCGACCTGGCAGACAGTACAACACAATTCCCATCATCAAGGTTGCTTACCCTTAAGGACTGTGCAGTTTCTGGAAGCAACCCTAGAAGTACAGTGAGACCAAGTTGGGAGATCTACTTATGACTTAGAAGAATAAGCTTAGTTAACAAAAACAAGTGAAAAAGAAAAGATAAGTCTCAATCGAAGCATGAATATCTGGATCAGTGTGAGATGAGTTGTTGTGGTGTTGTAGTGGCTATAAACACCCTCCAAAATTTTGCCTTAGGTTGTTTCGGAGCCTCCTTACCAACCATTCACAACACCTTGTCTTACTTCGTCAAGTATTCAAGCTTCCGTGTTTTTCTCGCACAAAGGTAGCATGTCGATCACAGTTTGATCCATTCCCCTCATAGATTGTTCACCCAGACTTGGTCTAGCTACAAGATGAGCAGCTTCCCCTAGAAAATTGAGCATTTCTAGAGGGAAACTAGCCTTCCCTCCAGAAATTGTGAAATCCTATTTGGAAGCTTGTTGGGCTCCAGGATTGCGTAATCATGCCAGTGAACACTCCTAGCAAGAATGCTGCAATTTTTCCCAGTAAGGCTATTGAGCTTAGAATTTGCACAAATCTGGGAAGCAGGTAGTTGCTCTGCCCAGAAATTGTGCAAACCTCCTAGGCAGTCAGGCCAGCTCCCAGCCAGAAATGCACATTTTTCCCATCTAGTTGAGAAACTACATGCATGAGCAGTCCAGTTGACCAGTTCCACCTAGGACCAAGGAAACTTGACTTGCATGGATGCATGACTTTCTCTTGTCAGAATAGCAAGAGGCAACATGCAAAAGGCATCCCATGATTCAGGGAGCTATTTTTAGCAGCGGAGGTTATATGCAAATTTGTTTTAGAAACTTCCCTCCAAGTGTCGTTTTTTCCTAGATTTGTGGCATGCACATCATGAGACCAAACTTATTTATTCAACGCATCAGATCTCATTCATTCACATTGATCTTGGAGCTCTAACATCTCACATCACATCCAGGACTCCTTGACACACCTGGCTCATATATTCACGGGTAAGTGGCCACAACTTGTCTTTTTCAACATTTCTATTGCTTTTTGTATATTCGCTTGTGTGAGCATTGTTTACTTGATTTCTTTGAACTCTTGTTGTCATTTACATGTATACTAGTTTTTCCTAGCTCTGTTTTAGTTTTCGTTGCTATCTCATTGCTGTTGCATGAATGAAACTATATTGCATAGATTTTCACCAAACCTGTGAATCACCTCACCCACATGCATGTTGATCTATTTGTTGAATCTTTCATTCATGTCTTTCATGCATTTTCAATCACTTCTGCTATCACTTAGTCTCTCCATGCATTGATTGTCTTATTTTCTTTCAGTTGTCCGTCAGCGAGTCGAGCCAACCTTGGCTCAGACTCTGCCTTCACCAAGGCTAGATTGCGTAATATGGGGAAGGAAGGCTTTGCCTTCCTCTCCAAAAATGCACATCTTTTCCCAACAATGGCCTCCAAGACTGATCTGTACATTTTTGGAGGATAGTGACCGCTTGGCCCAGGAAATTGCGCAAATCAGTCCCTAGGCCTACAGTCCTTCCCAGCTAGAATTGTGCATTGCACAATCCCAGTAGCGAACAACTAGTCTGGATTGCACATTTCAAACATCTAGCAGCCAGTCCTACCTTCCAGACAGCCCAAACTACCTTTTGCACAATTCTAGAAGCTAGTCACCCAGCCTCCCAGAAGAAATTACTCAATATTGCTCATCAGTTTCCTAGGTATGTGCTATGTCATTCCCTGGATTTTCTTTTTTTTCACTGACATATTTCTTGCCATGCATGTTGCTTGTTTCTAGATATTCTAGGTGTTCATCTATCTCAATGGCTTCCAAAAGAATAGGATCACAAGACATTGATGGAGTTGCAGCTGCAGCGACATTTGAGTAGGTGTCCTCTAGTCTATCGATCTATGAAGATACGAAGTTGTATCTAGAAAAGGATATCAAACTGAAGTGGCAAGAGGTGATTGAAACATTCACATACACTTTTGGGGAAGACCTCAAAGACCATCAGGTTCACGTGAACATTCACAAGTCTGACATGTACCAGATTGCATGCACATACCCCGCATTCCCATGCATGGACATGGTTCACTGCATCGTCTCTCACACTGACCCCGAGACAATGACCTTGAGTAGTGCCAGTGGGACGAAGTTTATGACCTTCTAGGCATGAGATTATGATGAGATGTATCAGATGGCAGAGCCCATGATGGTCATGAGTCCTCCATTCATCTTGCCCAACCGCAAAGCTAACTCCAGAGACATTCTAAAGGACTGGGTAAAGGAGCCAGTTCGTTTTAGGATGACACCCAACCAGATCTACAAGATAACGATACATAGGAAGGCATACCATTACTTGGTCATATTCGCATGTCGAATGTGTGGTTGAGAAAGCACTAAAACCTTTCAACAGAGTTGGGCGATCGCATTAGACCAATGGCTAGAGAAGGAAAACCATGTAACTACTCCAAAATATTGGCTCATCAGCTAAAGGAAAAAGTCACGAAGGCTCAACAGACACTTGAAGGTATGCAGGCAGAGATTTACATGTCTACCTACATCCTAGATGCAATCTATGCCCAACATGAGTTCCTGGGCTTGGAGTGGGCATGGTCATTGATGAAGACTGTTGTGAACACATATTTCAAGTCATTATCTGAATGCAGCTTCATATAAGTAATCATATGGTTTTCTGACCATTTTTTCACCCCAGTGTACAAGATGATATTCAAATAGGATCCACCCTACATGTCAAAGGAAGAAATTGAGGTGTTGTTAAGTATTGCAGACTGGTATGCCTCACCGTCTAGCACTTTCATCCAAATGTTCAGTGCAGATAAGCCTCTGCAATGTTCTGCCAAAGTTTTCCTTTGACGTACTTGTCATGCAGGAAGTAGCATATCACATCTCGACAGGATTGACAGTTGGACTGTAGTAGACAAAGAAGGAACCTTGGCCCACTCTTCTGTTGCGGATTGGGTTATATGAGATCCAGAGTATCAATAAATCAGATGTCGAAGAAGAACATATGAAGAAGTACTTGTTCAACCTCTGAAGCTTTAATCTGTATGACCCACATTACATTGCGAAGGATCATTGCATGAGATTTCAATTCAACTGGATCCATGGGGAATTTCATTGGGCCAAGGAGGACTCATGGAGGTATTGCTATAGTTCCTCTAGACCCAATGAATAGACTGGCTTTGATGTGGAGTGGTTAGCAAAGACACATGAAGTAGCACCATAGATAGCACCAGTAATAGCAGCACTAGTAGCAGCAAAGCCAAGCATATCTGTGCGCGACAAAGGGAAGAGGAAGATTGTCGATCGCATGGAGGAGGAGAAAATATGCAAGTTTCGAGTAGATCCACTTGTAGAACAAGAAGCTATGGTTGTTCAGGAAAAGAGGCAGTAGCGCGACAAGTGAATCATGTGAAGGCAGAGGGATAAGAAGAGAATGGAAGAAGCAGAGAAGGAGTTGCATGGGTTGAGGGAGCAACTCCAAAAAGAACAAGAGCTGCGCCAATAGGAGAAGGAAGTGCAATAGTAGCAGACACAGAATGGGGCACAACATGTGCAGATAGATGAAGCAGTGCCCGTACAAGTAATTGATTCATCTGAACAGCTGGCATCAAGAGAACAGGGTGAACCATCGTAGGAGCGAGACTTCATTCATGAGATAGAACAAGCCCTTCAAAAGTTAGATGAAGACATGGAGCAGCAGGAGTTGGAATAGGACATCGAACTCATGCCTCACCACACTCTCACATGCTTCGATGCATCCAAATGATGAGAAAGTCTCGAATGACCAAGAAGGCACCGAGATCCTTGGTTGGCAACTAGAGGGAGAGATGCACAACATCTCCTTTAATGAATCTCATCACAAAGTTTTGAAATCTCACAAATTACGAACTTCAGAGGATCAAACATCTCTTGGGCAAGTTGAACAACGAGTGATCGTGACTGATGTGCACAAGTATCCATCTACTTTGGCCAATGCAATCAGAGTGTGTGCCGAAGCCACTAGCTCAAGTGTTCTTTTTCTAATAGAAAAGAATGAACGAATGGTGAGGGAACTACAGGCGGCCCAGTAAGAAGGAGACTTGGTGACAATGTCCACCTGAGTTGAACTGAAGACGGTAATATTAGATGAAGTATTGTCTCTTGACACAGTTATGCGAGCATTGTACTCCAAGTTTGGTACCGTGCACAAGGCAGTCGTCCATCTCAACGGATGGTAGCAGGGATGTGCTAGAAGAGCACGCATCTTGACAAGCATACATGATGTTGTTGATGACATGCAATCATGGACGATGAATTACAAGGGAGCCCCACTTCACTTGCCAAATATGATGAAGTCAAATGTGTCAAGCTGAAAGCACGTATCTGGAGTCAGATTCAGAACTATGAGGATCAAGTTGTTTTGGTGCGCACACATGCGATCCCATCACTTGGGACTCTCACCTAGGAAAAGACAAAGAAGAACGTCCGACAGGAGCTTGACTTTCTCTTCGACGAGTTGACGTGTGTCACCACCAACCCATACTTGCCTATCATTGCAGACATCATGCGCAAGTATGTTGCTAGTCTGGCCACATTGAAGACAATGATGCACATGCTTTCAGGCGAGTTGGATATTGGAGCCCAAGCAGTGTACCCAGATGCTATGGAGGCAAGGTTCAAGTTTTAGAGAGATGTCATAGTGGAACACACGGACACTATCAATGACTAAAAATCTTGGCATCAATATGTTACTATTGATTAGCATGAGGATGTCAAGGAGTTGGACTTCTATAGTTGTCTAAGTCAGAGTGATGTATAGTTTGGCTTGCTCAAGCCATTGTTCACATGGGTACATGTGCATTGTAATGTTGAGTCATGTCAAGTGTATGTCAAGTGCCAATAATGGATGTAACAATCATAGAGTAAGTGAAGAGTCATGAGGGTAGTTGAATGGTCACAAAAGGGAATGTCAAGGATCACCACACCCTTTGCTATAAATAATCCCTCATAACTCATTGTATAGGCTTTTGGTCAGCCAAGCTTTTGATAAGAGTATCTTGGAAAGAGCTTGGACAGTATTGTAACGCACCTTGGCTTCTCCATTGCATGGAGCTAGTTCATCTCTTTGGAGAAGTAGGTGTATGTGGTTGTAACATTCCATTGTTGGGGTTAGCAGCTTTACATGGATGTATTGTATGATTGGAACTTACACTTCTTTATATAATAGGATCCAACATGTTTTCATGCATATGTTGTTGTTGTGGTTGGATTGTTCTGGTTTCTTTAGCAATGTATGTTGTTTAACTTGTGTATTTGTGTATGAACTGCTTCGTATGAAATTATATGAATCTTGTTGTAGATGTGTTGTTGGTTTAACCATCACTTTGGATTGTCAACTGATATGCTTCCAGCTTGTGATGCATCTTTGCTCGTATGTTCCCTTCTCAGCTGAGAACTGTTATAGGTTGCCAAGGGGCGCACTCATCTCACTCCCCATGTGTTAGAACTTCTCATTCACCTTCCTTGACTCACTATAGCAGTCACACCCTTGCTACTAACAAAGTTATCTTACTTGCCTCTGTGCCACATCACGGTCAAGGCATTACCGTACGACCCACTGTTGGGACTCCTATACCAAACCCTTTGACATGTTGGCGAGTCCAGCACTGTCAACATGTGGATAGTAAGGAAGGCTCCAAAATCAAAACATAGAAAAATTTTGGAGGGTGGTTGTAGCTGCTAAAACACCTCTGAGAAACGTACATCGGGATCTACACATGATGTTGTGGATGCAAAACATTATCTGATTGCACAATTTTAAGCAAGCTTTCCTAGATCTTACCTTGTTACTAGCATGAGATCACTATCGATCACGTTTTTGGAAGATGATGACAATGTCATGATGAAAATAGAGAAACTTCCAAGTATTTAAGAAATTTTTTAAGTATTAAGTACAACCTAAATGAAATAAACATATAATCTATGATTATTTTAAACTAATTATAATATTGTTTTGCAAGATATGATGTATTTTATAGCCATTTATATGATGTAAACATGGAAATATTTGGGTCTACAATTCGCAGAAACTGAAAACGCAAAGTTCCAAGTTAAAAGAGGAACTTATTAACTGGATGGTTCACCTATTCAATGAGGGTACCTTCAACAAATATGGCATTAAAGCAAAGGAAAATCTGCATTTAAAATATTTGTGGTACTAGTATAGGTCTCAATTGGAAAGGGCCAGGTTGCATGAATGCCCTCAATCGACTCCAGATATGGAGTGGAGATCGCTCGTGGTAGATGCACACGAGAAGGCATGTCAAAAATAAGGGAAGACTCCACCCAGACCAAGAAGGTATGAAGCACTTTTAATAATGTAATTATGGTTCTTTATCATCATTTCGACATCTAATTAATTTTTCAATGTTTTAAATATAGGATCACAGATACTTCTAACGCCACAATGGCTAGAATATTCAAACATGGGAAGCATCATATTGACCTAAGTGGTTACTCGAAACTGGCCACAAAATTGTACTTATAAAAAAAAAATTTGCATCCAAATTATAAATTGTTAACAATTTTAATTTAATATCACAAAAGAAGAAAAATTCATGTTCTAATGCAAAATTGCAGGGGTTACAATTCAAAGAGTCTCCCACGAAGGAATACCTAAAGCTTGCTTTCAAGTATGGCTATCAAGCATGGTTGAACAAAGGTCAATCTTGGTGCCTTCATAGTCTTCCACCACCCAACCTAACACTAAGGAAAATAAAATAAAAGAATAGAATTTATAAATCATTACTTGTACAATCTATTGGTTATTTTTTTTGGCCATAAACTAATGTGTTTGATTGTAAAAAGCAGGCAAACAATGTAGATACAACATATGAGTGTACTGACGGTAGAGTCCCTAACCTTGAGACTCATGTTCAACTCAGTACTAGAGGTACTTCATGTGTTATAAAAAAAATTGTAGTATTGAATACAATTAAATTATTTATATGCAAATTGTTTATTTATTATAACCTTTCGTGTTTCTACACCAAAGCATGTACAGGATGTGGCCAAAGAAGAGGAGGAACATATGGCCACATCCGAAAGTATTTTTCTTCCCTCCACTACCGAAGTAGGTAAAGAACACTCAACTACACTTTTTATTAATAAAACATTTGTAATAATAATAATATAATAATAACTATAAATATGAATTTAACATTTTTTTCTTATTGCATTCAATGCTCGGCCCCACTTGCAGCAGGACAGTCGTAGGACTAGGTCAGCAACAAGATATATTACACTAGCAACCATAACAACTGAAGGGGGCTAAGATAAAGACATTCTAGCTAACTATAGAGTAAAAAGAAGAAAGAAACCCGATAAAAGATAAATGCACTTGTTTATTTAGAGCCCATATTTTTAGTACCACATTTATTACTAAGAGTTTGAATGCCTCATGGCATGTGCACATGTAACTTTAGACTATCTTAGTAATTAGTTCTGATTTTTCCATTGCAAAAAATTAGAATGATTTTGTTTCATATTATGTAAACATATTTTTGTCATAAAATTTATTGAGATAAAATATTTTGTGTATGTATAAATGAATGAATGAATGATGACACCCTTAAAGGCATCATATATTTGTGATATTTCTTCATCCAACTCTAGTTTGATGATAGGATTAAATTATAATGCAAGGAATTTTTTGTAGAGGCTCAACCAAAACACATGTAAACTGAATAAGGGGCAAAATCTAGAATACACATTCTAATTTTTTGTCTCATATACACTTTGTGGACTTTAAACATCTTGGTATACAAGTCATTTTGAATATGTACAACCCTTATGAATAATAGGAAAACCAAGCAAGATTTCATAGGTTATAACACTAGTTTCCATAATCTTTATAATTAAAACTACCATGCATTGAATGTGTTTCTAACGTACCAACATTTTTAAAATTAGCTACCCATTTTAGTCTTGGGGATGAGATATTTATAAACATTTCCCTAGTGAAGGATTTGATCGTCACTCCAAATTTGATTTTCTGGACTAATGGATTATTATAGTGCATTATACATGACCTTTAGGATTCTCCATCCACAATAGTGTGTTACAATAATTCTAACATTCTTATTAATAAAAGAGTCGATGCCTTCCTTTCCTTGAATAATACCTTTCTTCTCTTCTCCTTGAAATAATCCCTTAGTTTTCATGCCTCAATCAACCTTCCAAATGAATAGTGAAGGGTTTAGATCTTTAACATTTTGATACTTTAATATTTGACACTTTCTTGAGATTTAAATACTTCCATGGATTTGGTTACATATAAATGTGATGGGTTGTTCATATATTTATAGCCCAACATCATCATCACAGATTTATAGTTGATCCATCTTGGCTAGTACAGATAGACTAGTAGATCATCATGTTGGTCCATATAGATATTGAGAGAGGTAGGGTTAGGCTATACATGATGGATGTTTTATCCCACTTGGCCTTAATAACCCCTTTTTACTAACCTGTTGAAGCATTGAAATTCATTACGACAACATGGGGGATAACCACCAGATCGAGGACTTGAATACCGTCCCTTATCTGTTGGGATTGGTGGCTCCGACGGGATTTGTGGGACCAGTTTCCATATCTTTTGAGAAGATGGTAGGATGGGGTATGTGTTTTATTATCAAAGCTGATTTGGTAGATGAGGGTGGTTTCAATAGAAAATCAAACTAAGCTATATTTACTATTTACCCGAGTTTAAATCAATATTTGTGCAATCTAGATTAATGACTACCTTGAATGATAATAAAGATTATTCATACAAGAAGTATAAAACATTCATAGAACAACTATTTTGATTAAATAATTAATCAAAATGGTTGATTGTAATTTATCACATAAAATATCTAACATAATTTTTCTTATCAAAAATTTAAAAGATGACAGCTCAACTATAATTCAAAAGTGAGGGAATAACAGGTTGTATTAAAATATAATTGACAAACAATAAACATATAAAAGAAACAACTTAATCATTTATAAAATAATCACTACGCAATGATAAAAGTATCCGATGTGAAATGAATCATCCATAGACAATAAGGCTGCAATCCATATGTCTTCTCCAATATTGATCACAGAAAAACAAAAGTGCATTTATTAATAAACTTTCTTAGATAAACTTTCATGGAGTAGATCTTCCAAAATTAAAGAAAAGCTTTAAAAAGTACAATAGTGCATGTTTTTAAAGAGTTTTAAATAAAATTTTCAGACCCCTTTCTAAATACCTGAAAGGGGTTTAAATATCAAAAAATATTATAAAAATAGCTAAGCACTAAATCCTAAGGAGTGAAACGACTCTCCTTAGAATTAGTGCCAAAAATGCAAAACTAAAATTAATTTAAAACTTAAAGATCTGATCATGATTATTGTTGACTCCTCATTTGCTTCCACTTCTCATAGATATCCATCATATCTTAAACTTCTGAAGCCTACTTAATGCTTATCTTTACCTATCCCGCATAAATTGTATTTGATAATGGTGGCATCATATGGATGATTGAATTGGTTAAGCATCGCAGGGCCAATAATAGACTATGCGGTTTTACCAAATATGACCAATAAGCATCCCAATTCAAATTCAATAGCTTTCTGATTCAATTTTATAATCGTAGCCCACATCGGATACTTGAGATGAAGACACTAGATGAGGCTTATTCCAATAAGAGGCCAAATGTTGGTCACTTCAGGATTCTTGCGTCATCAGTATACTCCCATGTGACCAAAGATGCACAGAAGAACCTTGAGCCTACAACAAAGTCAGTGATAATTTTTCAGGTACACTGATGTACCTCACAACTATTTGGTGCACTTGTCGACCAACAAAATGACAGTGGTTCACAGGGATGTCAAATTCGATGAGAAGAAGACCATGCAAGTTTCCCTTGAGAGGAGCTTGAGCTACATGTGAATGAGGAGCTACTAGCTCCTAAGGTTAAGGAGCCTTATATTGATGTGGAGCATCCACATGTAGAGGATCTGGGATTAGAGACATCCACTCAGGCAGAGATAGCTTATGGGTTCACTCGTGTACTTGGTGAACACACGAATGAATATGTGCTATGTAGTTAGCCAACTTAGTCAAGTGATGGTTAGGCCTACCAAGGTGTATTTTAAGGTGGCAAAGCATGTGTTGAGATACCTCAGGGGCGCTTATTAGTATGGATTATGGTACAGATGGATAGAGGGAGTGATTAACTGCAAATCATCAATCTCGAGCAGCTTTCCTAGCAAACATATTTGAATGAAACCTACATACCAAATATTATAATTAGTAGTTTCAATTATATTTTTTGATGCTTCCCTTGCACTTGAAACTACCCTCTCTACCTACTTTATTTGGATTTCCCAGTTAGTGAAGAGAATGTCCTTATGAGATTCTTTGACTTTTGGCAATTTTGTTATCTTTACTTTTGAATTATATTGCCATGTGATCAAATTTGAGATTTTCTCATCTATTTATTCAAAATTGATTTTAGCGTCATTGAATCAACCCACTAATGTATCATCTTCTTGGCATAATGGACTAATCTCTATTTACTACTTGCAGAAGATTGATTGTTTCTTTGATAGAAACAAATTAATTTCTAAAGCTTCTTTGACAAATGCATCCACTTTCGGGCAATCCTTTATTTGATCCACAGTAAATCACAGCTACGTGATTTCAGTATCTTTAGCATTTAACTCTACCTGCCTTTGAAGTCTTAGGCTGTCAAAACTCTATTGCATTTGTTCAAGTTGTGACTTAATCTGTTCCTATGTATTCTCCTTTTCTTTTCTGATTTGTTCTTCTAGCTTCTCTATTCTTTCCTCTTTTTCTTTGATAAAATTTCTTACTTCCTCTGCTTTGTCAATTGTTGCAGAAGCATAAGCTCCTAGAAACTGAGATAATTTGGTCAAATTTTCAAATGGATCAATAGGTGTATCCTTCCAGGAAATATCCATTGGTTCATTACCTGGCAGAGCAATAGCAACATGGTCAATTTTCCCCTTTTTCCTTTGCCTCTTTATCACTACTCGATGTTTATGACTACAAAAATATCCAAAGGAAGAATATCTTCCTCTTTCAAAATAATTTCTGAGGAAGGAAAAACAAGCATTACTTTGATATCTTCAGAAGTAGCAAGATCTTTTTTTAAATATCTCAAAGGATGTTTTGGTGTTTAAGGAAAATTTTGTGCTCGACTCATACCAACCTATGATTCATTGATGATTTGTTCAAACTTCCCCCATTCTTTCTACATTTTATCCTGATCAAGTCCTTTCTCAGTACTTTTATTGGTTGGAGGTTCTTCTATGCCTTTCTCAATAATAGATACCTTTTGTGATTCAGCATCATTGGACGCTTTATTTGCATTCTCTTCTAAGCCATTAGTAGATAACTTTTCTTCCTGAGATTCTTGTGGGATTATTTTAAGAAGATTTAAAGGCACATGTGTTAACCTTTGTTGTTTGTATTCCAAAAATTCTGCTAATTCATCCGGATTAAGTCGGAGGGAAGCTAAACTCTGAACTTGTGAAAATTGTTCAGTTGCTAGAAAAAGATCGTCAAAATGATCATCCTCGTGAACAAATGCCTTGACCTTAATGGTCGTGGTAAAATCATACATAACTTTAACAGGGTCGTATTGCCTTTCTCTAAACTCAACAACATTTAGATTGTGAATGTGTTTGACTTTGAATTGTGCATGTCTAAAGTCATTTAAGCAATAAACACCACACTATAGTGGAAAAGTGGGCCAGATAGATTTTTTAGACTCTTTAAGAGATTTTCTTACACCTTTGGTACCTATCTAATATGCATTCTCTCCAGTTAACACTTTATCATGGACATACCATAGAAGTACATGTGGCGGAGAAGTACTTCCAAAAACTCTGATATATGTAAATAATTCTTCTCCAAACCATCTCGCCACAAGTTGAATACCAGCCCTGGCTTCTTCTGATAACCTTGGGGCTATCTTGTCAAAGACAACTTGATAAATAGGGAGCATAACCCCCTAACAAATCTGATAGAAATATTAATTGAAATAAGATTTACAAAGAGATTTATGAAACACATGGATTAGTGTGGGATCCTGAAGAGACCACTTCCATCCCATAATTGGAAAAGGAAAAACGAAACATACAACATCCATGACATGGGAAGGCACATAAAATGGAGGAATGGTTCTCGTAGTAACATAACGATTCCTTCTGTATTCTAATATATGGCCGACTAAGTTATTTGACAAAACTGTGGCCCAATCCATGCCTATAGAATTATAAGCGGCATGAATGAGAGGCACCCATTCCACTGAAGACTTGGTAGCATCTACATACCCAAATAACCTACATAGAATAACGGCAATATATAAATAAGGAGAAGTGAGAGAAGCTACTGAATACATACTAGTTTTATCCATATTGTGTTTGTTCAGATTTTCCTTCCATTGTTTTATAACTTCAAAGGGGTCCTCATTTTCAGTAGAAAATTTCTCCACAAATGCTTTATCATAAATCTTGTGCGGTGGAGGTAAATGATACATTATTTTGATATCTTCTAGTGTAGAGGAGCCTATGGCCACTTGCCTTGAGGTCACGAATTCTTTTTCCTCAATATTTACATTTTCAATAATCCATTTGACCATATCAACATAGGGTAATAATTTGGGTCTAGCTACTATCTTATGCAAGACAGAGCATGCAACTTCAAGATAATAAGCATATAAAGATTGCATATCATCTATCATGGCCTCCTTCTGCATTTCCCTTTCGAATAAGCCATAAACATTTTCCCAGGATCCAATACCACACTCTGGTATAAAAGTTCTATCAGAAAAAAAGGTGATGACTCTAGTACATCTTCATTCATCGATTGTGTTCCCTTTCTATTCGTCTTGATCATTCAGCTGAGTAATCGAGTCTTTGTTACAGTCTTGTCACACAAAGAAGAGTACAAGAATGATATTACAGAAAATGAGGAATAAGAGTATAACGGCATGCAAATATGAAAACCTTATTCGAATTAATGGAACTAAAACACTTAAATTCATCTGTAATAGTGAAAAGATATTGAATTTCTTGAGCCGTAGAATCATAAATATCCATAATCTGGAACGATATCTACATAATATTCAAATTAACTCACATTATGCTAGCAATCTTTTTGAAGTAGGTTATTAAAACTTGTTAACATACCACCCTTGATATGTGAAATATAACTTTAATGACATGTCAATGGGTCTGTATTCTATATAAAATCAATTATTCGCAATGTCATATTATATGTTTGATTTCCAGTCTTGCAATTCTGTGATTTGCGAAATCGCAATATGACAGATGCAACCATATTATGATATTACAATTAATTCATTTTTTGGGTCCATCATGTTATTGCAATACATAAAGGAAGCTTTTAACACGTTTCATTTCCTTTTGCGAAGCAAAAATTTTGGCTTGATTTGGCCCGAAAGGAATATACTTGGATTCTGTGCATATTGCAAATTGGTGGTGTTTAAATTGGTAACGTGAATTACTACACACAAGACTTTTGCGAATTGAGAAATGCGATTTAATATTTGGAGTAGTTTTTTGGATTTTGCCTAGATTTTAATGCATTTTAAATCAAATTATTTTCTAAAGGGTCCCCATTTGTTATCTAAAGTATTCTAACAAATGGGGGTTGTTGTACAGCACAACAATTGGCGATTCACTAGAAGAACAAGTTATCTCTGATAATTTTGAAATTTCTAAAACTTTCAAAGTAAAGATAGTTCAGGAAATAGAAATTGCATGAAATTTTAGATTAGTAACATTTATCTGAATAATAAAAAAGCAACTCACCTACTTACAATTCACTTGATATCCTCTTAAAGATGAAATTTCCTTTGTCTATATCAGTCTTTACTTAGTTTTAAAAATAAAGCAAGGGGCTTTTGTAAATCATCGTTTTAATGTACTTATTTGTCACAGGTAGAGCCTCTACTACCAGGAGGCATCCATAGCCTCGACAGGGTTACCTTTTAACTAGCAATGATTTAGTATCCCATCCAAAAAAGAATGCAATTTTTAGAGATAAATTCAAAATTGTATACTTATTTCCTTTTGCCTTTAAAAAAAATAGTGTATTATTATTTTCTTTTATTACACAAAAGTCATTGTCTTGGTTTGGTGTCCAAATGATGACAATGCCATTCATTGGTTGTAATTCAACTGAACAAGTTGGCTCGTGATGAGACCCCTTGTCTTCAGATTAAGATAATCTCAAGCCATTACCCTATTTTGGTATGCAGTCTTGGTAATGTCAGTCTTATTATTTCCCTATGAACATGGTAAGCAGGTTCTTGATGAGATCTATTATCTTTTAATTTTTAGTACATTTCAGAATTACACTAAAAAGAGAAAATTTTACTCGATGGGGGGGATCATTGACTCCTTATGAGTTCTGGATGACAATTATAGAGTTGAAGATGCTTATCTGTAAATAGAATTTACTTTGTTAAAGATACTTTTCCGAACTAATAACAGAACAAAAGTTTTTTTATAAAGTTGGAGGTTTCTCAAAGAATAAATAATTTTGGCGAAAAAATAAAATTTCAGAGATTCATGGAACTAAGCTAATTTTCAAATGTTATAATTGTTTCCTTAACAATCTCTACTTTTGAAAATGAAAAATTAAAATATTTCAAAAATATTTATTGTGAGGCCAAAAGTAAATGCTATTCAAAAATTATTTTCCTAGAAAGCAAAAGAATCAAAAAGATAAATACGATAATGTACAATTATGAGAGGTTATCTCCTAAGAAAAGGATTTTTTTAAGATAAGCCCATTAACAAGAAGAGAATATCTTATTATTAGTAAATCTTGTAATATGAAGGTTGAAGGGCCTACGTGCTCTACAATTTGAAATGGACTGAGCCACAGTCTTTGGAATTTGTGTGTTTACCTTTTTCCTCATGTGATTTGTCCCATTTCAAGACAAGATCTCCGATTTAGAATGACTTTGTGGAAACTAAACTGGCATCGAAAGAAGTTTTAACTAATTGTTGATGACGAACATGTGTGATCTTTCCTTTCTCTCTTTCCTCTTCTAATTTCAGAATTTGATCATGCCTTAATTGTAACAAAGAAGTAGGAGTTTCTTGAATGACCTGCAGCAGTGCCAAAGAGGGAATAGCTAGATTGGATGGAATGACAGCTTCTTTCCCATAACCCAATTGAATGGAGAAGTGCCTATTGAGGCCTTCTCAGTGATTTTATCTACCCAAAGACAAAATGTCAAATATTTATGCCAATTCTTTTGGCTTTGGTCGACGATTCATTTAATAATTCTAATGAGATTTTTGTTAGTTGACTCTGTTAACTTGTTCCCTTGAGGATTGTAATTGGCAGAATACTTTAATTTAAAACCTATTTTTAGTGAGAATTCAGTCACACTGTTTCCAGAAAAATAATATTCGTTGTCGAACATGAGTGCATTTGGTAAGCAAAATCTGGTTATGATGAATTGATCAATGAATTCAATAATTGCATCATAATTGACTACTCTTAGTGGAATTTATTCCACCCACTTGGTAAAATAATCTGTTGTAGTAAGAATGTATCTATGTTGTTTTGAAGAGTTAGGAATGATCTCACGTATGACATCCAATCCCCATTGTTCAAAGGGTTGTTCAATGTTGACAGGTTGTACGGGAAATACAGGTTTCCTTTATCGTCCAACGGTTGTTTGACATACTTTGCATTTTCACACATATTCATGAGTGTATTTGAATAATGTTGGCCAATAATATCCCACATGAAAAAATTTGTGTGCTCTTGTATCTCCTCCAAAATGTCCACCAGCTGAGCCATCATGGAGTTCCTTCAATACTTTTTCTGCTTCAGATTTCTTGAGGCATCTTAGTAGAATGGAATCATAATTTTTTTGAAATAACACTTTATCAATTATTTGATATTGATTACATTTTAGCCTTAAATCCCTTTTTCTTTCACAACTGTGTTCGGTAGGAGCAAATCCATTTCTTGAATAGAAAATTAAATTAGCATATTAGGATTCAAAGTCGTTTAGATTTACCTCAGATATTTGTTCAGTATTACATGAATCTTCATCTGCTGATATGTTGGAAGATCCTGCTAGCATTCTACAAAAACCTTGACCTTTGATGATTTTAGCTGGTCTAATTTCAATGTCATATTCTTGTTGTGTTGTCACCCAATTTTCCATTGCCTCTCCTAATTATCTTTGCACTAGTAAATTTCTCATATATGAGAATGGAACTATTACTTTAGTGTGTGTTTTAAGGAGAAAGGGTCTGAAATGTTTTATTGATTTGAAAACAATGAAAGCCTGCTTTTCAATATCTGAGTAATTGAATTCAGTGCCTTGTGAATTGGAGCTAAAGAAAGAGATTGGTGCTTCAATTTTCTCATCATTGATTTTTGTCAAAATAGATGCATATGATGTTTTGAAGGAAAAAGTATGTAAAATAAAGTGATTAGAAAATAGTGGAGTTGCTAAAGAGGGAACATTTATAATTACTTGTTTGATGAGATCAAAAGCTTCTCGTTCACTATGTCCCCATTTAAAAACAGAATTTTTCTTGATCATGGATTGTAGGGGTAAAACAATTCGTGAAAAGTCAAGGTCAAATCTTTTAACAAAATTTATCTGAACTAGGAAGGACTACATGGATTTTTTGTTGTGAGGTAAAGAGATTTCAGATTTTTCTTTTATCCTATTAGGATCTATGTGAATTCCATCTTTAGATACAATAAATTTGAGAAGTTTACCTTCACTTAAAGAAAAGTAAGACTTATTTGGGTTTAGAGAAATTCCATACCTTTTACAATGTTCAAAGATCTGTTTTAAGTCCTTTAAATGATTATTGCATTTTTTTTAATATACTGTTATATCATCTAAATAAATGACTACAATTTTACTTACCAAACCTTTGAAAGCTATATCCATGGATTTCTGAAATGTCGTGACAACATTGATTAATCCAAATGGCATATTTTGATAAGTGTATGATCCCCATTTGGTTATGAATGTGGAAGTTTTAACTAATTGTTTACAAGAATTTTATTGTAACCTAAGCATCCATCCATAAAAGACATTAGTTATGAGCCTGCAAATGACTACAGTATCTATTCCATAGGAGGCAGTGGAAGGTTGTCCTTCTGACAAGCTTTGTTGAGATTTCGAAATTCTATACAAATTCGAATATCACCATTCTTTTTCTTGACTAGTACTAGGTTGTTAACCCGCCTTGAATGTCTAACATGAAAAAATATTTGTCTTTAAGAAGTTTATTTAATTCAGATTTGATTTGGTTTTCCAAATTTGGATGAATCTTTCTCAACTTCTGTTGTACAGGGTTTTCGTTGGATATCATAGAAATAGTTTGTTGTATGATAGAAGTATCGTACATTTTGAGATCATCATAATTCTAAGAAAAAACATTTTTATATGTTCTCAACAAATGCATGAATGCTAACCTTTTGTCAAGTGCAAGAGCAAGACCTAGATTAATATTTTGTGGCTTAAGATCAGTTCCAGATTCACTAATTCAAGCCTCAATGTTGAACTTTGAAGCTTTGAGTTAGTTGGTTTCTTGAATTTGTCTTTAAGATCATACAGATCTTCCAGCTGAACTACAGATTTGGGTATGGGATTTTCACTTGTCTTTTGTTTGTGCTAGCTATCATGTTGGTATTCATCTATTATCTAGTCATCCTATGAGCTTTCAGATGTTAGAAATTTTATGATATCTGGATCGCCATTAAAATCTCGCCAACTGATGATATTATTGTGAATAGAAGGTCTAAAATGAATTCTATAGAAAATCGGGCAGGACTATAATCTCCTGGAGGTATGATTTTGGATGCAATGTTATCCAAAAGATCAACACTTTCTTTCTGAAGTCTTGGAATTGGAGAAATGTTAAATGCGAAGAAATGTGAGGTAAGGTCCTAGACTAATGGTTGATAATGCTTTAAATGCCCAGAAAGGCAATGAATAGTATTCCTTACCTATTTGAGCATGATTTCAAAATCTCCAAAGACTTGAAGGTATTTAATATCAAGGCTTTTGGATTTGTACAATCCTTGAATTAATGCCTCATACTCATCAGTGTTATTTGTGCATTCAAATTCAAGTCTGCATGCCAACAGAGTTTTCTCTCCTTTAGGGCTAACTAATATGCAACTTGTCCCTGCTCCATCAAAAAATAATTTCCAAAATAAAGAATTAACTATAGGTTTATCTACAAAATTGATACATTTCGAAGAATTTGTTTGTGAATAGTTTTCGATTTGTAAGGTAACGGAGTTCTCCATAAAAGGTGAAGTTTGTGCATTAAAATTGCCCAAAAATGATTCAACAGAATAATTTTCAATGATATTATTGTTGTATGCAATGGGCTCATTTTCTCTTTCCAGTTTAGTCACAATATACTTTAATTGCTTCTCACAATTGACCCTTATTTGATTTGGCTTGTTGTTGTAAGGAAGCCACATATGAGACCAGTCCGTTGCGAAATAGCCATGAATCTTTTCGAACTAATCTCTACTGAGGATCAAGCTATAAAATTCAGGAATATCAGTGACTAGAATGTCAATTACTTGACATACTCTCAGATTTGATGAGACTCTGATGGTAACCAAATTAATTTCTCCTATGACTTCGACTTGTGTTCGATCTAATTGTACAATGTAAACAACAGATTTATGGGGTAAAACATTTAATTTCATGCAAACCATTTTTGGCATAATGTTGGATGAGGCCCCAGAAACCAAGAGGAGATCATTCATGTATTCATGCATGCAAGTCCTTTTAATTATTATTTATTCATGTAATTAAATTTAATATTCTGTCAAATTTAATCTAAGTTTGCCTCATTAGTCTCATGAATATGTGTAGGACAACTAGTTTCAATTTAGATGTTAAGGTGGAACAACTATCTGAAGAAAATAGCTCAAAATGGTAAGGGTTTAGGTGAGACAAGAAAATTTGTTTGATATTTGTGTTGTATGTCTTGACCAAGTGGGAGTTACATAAATTTTTATAAGAAATAACAAACGTTTCCATGAAAATAAATCATTTAGTATTTGTCTTTCTTTGATAATTGTGTTTGTATTTGAGTGAAAGACCATAAATTGTCATTTTTCATGCAGGGAAACAAGAGAAACTTTTACTCTATTAATTGGGCATGAGGCACTCGTATGGTTTTTTTCTATTATATCAATGATTTATGACATCTAACTTCTCCTCCTTCCTTTATTTTGTAGGTATTTTTATTCACATATCTTTATTTGAAACATTAACTAGGGTTTCAGTCATATACACGAAAAAAACTCATTGATGTATTTCTCAAATTTATCCCACCAGGAACTTGGGTACTAGGTGTTTGATTTCGTTTTACATTTAATTTGATTTCAAGAAATTTTTTATTTCTACATTGCAAATCTTCCACGACCATATATGTTGAGAAAAACTAGCGCAAAAAAAATTAGGGTTTCTTTTATAATGGTTTCTCTTGTTATATTGGAAATTCTTGTGATATAATCTTAGTTCATCATCATCATTATTATTTTTTTTCATCGTCAAGACAATTCCAATAAAGAAGATCACAATGCAAACAAGAACACGAGAAATAGGCTCCAGGCTAGGGCAAAACCCCTCCACAAGGGAAAAACCCAAAAACTTATCTTCTTATAGAAATTCAATGAAGTCTTCCAATACCTTTGATCAAGAAAACTCACCAAGTGATAGGCCATCCACCCAAACAAAAATGCTTCTCTCTATACCTCGGTTTTTTTCTCTTCTCTAGATCAAAATTTGAAAAGAGATAGCTTTCTCCCCATATGTGCTAGCTTGCCGAACAAAGAATTAATTCACAAGCCAAAAAAATAGACCTTCTTTCTTTCCTCACTATCATTCACCTCTTTTTCGCTCTGAATTTTCCCCGGACTTCTTGAAGATACTGAATTATGTGTGTGACTCAAATGAGGTCCAATAACTATCCTTTGTTGGGAAATCTTGGGCATTATGTGAGTTAGGTTATTCAATTTGATTTCTCTTATCTTGACATTTACTTGTGAAATTATATGTTTATTATGTTAGTGTTCTTTTCATCAAATAAATGCCAACATGAAGATCACAAAGACAAGAACACAAGATGTAGGCACATAACTAGGGGAAAACCTAGTCAACTCTTTCTCCAGTAGATTAAATTAGGTTGAGACACACTTGACCCTTTGACTAAAGAAATAGACTTACTTCAAGCACCATACCAGTTCCTCCAGCGATTTTCTCTACAATCATGGTTCTTGCCTCCTTTTGTTTCAACTTCAAAATTTCAACCCTCCTTCTATAATAGTCTCGACACTCTTACTTTAGAAATCTTGACCTTCTTGCTTAAGAAATCTAGGCCTTCCTTATGCAATAATCTCAGCCCTTTCTATAATCATCTATGCAACAAGTAACTTCAGCCTCCTTCTAATTGTTTATGTCGTTCACAATTTCATCTTCCTCTCTATAATAATCTTAAGATTCTCAACTTCCTCTCCATTTCTCTATCTTTTAATAGTCTTACTTCTTGAATGAATGCTTCACTTATCTCCTTGAAATGGTGAGATAGTAATATATTTATACTTATTGGTCACTGTGAATTTGAGGCGACATGAACAATTTAACTTGAAGTTGACTTGTAGGCTTGTAATGAAGTTTGACTCGATTATCTTATGTTTGGAGGCCAAATTTGAAGGATGAATGGTAATCCTTTTGGGAGAAGGAACTGATTTGGTGGAGGAGATATTTAGACACAAAAGAATTTTCCCTTTATTGACCTTAGGGAGCCCAAGAAGGGTCTCTTACAAAAATGACTTTGACTTTGACTCAATAAAGATATTACAAGCCTACAATGGAGGCTTGACCTATTGATTACTGACCCAAGCATGAAACCCATGCTTTGATAAGTCAATACAAATAATTTATTTTCTTTCTTATGACTCAAATATAAGTATGAAGATTGGCACTAGTTACATTCTTCAACACTCCCCCTTAACTAGGGAGGTATTCATAATTTTTACATGTAGGTAAAATGGTGAACTCAAAATGAAGCAATCTACAAAGATAAAGAGTCACACATCTTCACAGAGATTTCAAATCAGATACTATTGGAAATGCTGAGAGGGGGGTGAATCAATATTTCTTTTCAATTGTTACTTTTACTAGTTAGATCACTTATATTTAGAACCCAAAATGAGCAATAAGAATAAATTATTTTTATTAATTTATTCAATAAATCAAGTACAATATATGTAGGGATCCAACCCTAGGTGAAGACACAGATCTTCAATTCCCCAGGCTCCAACCTGTAATGTGCCAAGCACCAACTTGGACATTCCAAGGCACCAACCTTGTCGACTTTGAGGCACCAACCTCAAGGGCTCCAGCCCTATATTTGGCTCAGGCTCCAACCTGGTTTCTTGAGGACTTTGATCCTCTAAGGCTCTAGCCCTATCCTCCAAGGCACCAACCTTGTCTTTTCGAGGCTCCAATCCTCAACTTCACATCATCAAGATATGTTTAGTTATACATCACAGCTCCCAATGTCTTCTACAACAACCCCTCTCAATCTTTTCTTAATATTCACTTTGTTCTCCATGTTACATCATCAATGAAAACCTAGATCTCTTAGAAGGTGTCACCATTATTCTTCATCGTACCCAAGCAATTTCTTCAAGTCACCTCATGATGAATTCGATCATGCATCAATGTCTTCCAAAAATGTCTTCAAGTTCAAGATGTGTCTTCTAGAGTTCTTGAACAATTATCCCAACAAGATAACTTAACAAGCTCTTCAATAGGTGCTCCAAGATGACTTCAAAGTTTCTTCACTACACTGCTTCACAAGGTTATCCAATGCTCTAGTTGTCTTGGATGCCAACCTTTGTCCACAATAAATCTACCCTTCAAACTTCAAAGAGTCTTCAATAAGGTTCTTCAATGAGGCTACTTGATCTTCAATGAATGCTCCAAAGATCTCCTTCAAAAGATCAGGTCTGAAGCATCATTAACACTCTACAAGCCAAGATTCTCAAAGGTTTGAGGCACTACTACGCTTCCATCGTTGCTATTGTCCAAGAGGAGATTCCAACAATGCCACATTCACTATCCAAAGAATATAATCATACCTAAAGCTGCTTTAACATATTCTGAGCTAGTGTCACCCTCTATCCAAGCCACTACCTACAACTTAACTTGAGGTCCTCTTGATACCTCTATCCAACTATCTAAGCCTTTGTGTATACCTCTGCCCAAGCCCTTAGTATGATCCTTCTATTGTTGCCTTAATCATCATTATTGTGTAGTAGGTAGCTTCCGCACTCCTTTGAGATGTCTATTATTGGGTTACAAACTAATTTGACTATATGTGTTTCTCTGAGATTGCTTTTCAAACACCAATTTAGGGTGACTGTTCACGTTTCAGAAGCACATAAATTCATCAACTTGGATCCAAAATTTGTGATGAAAGACATATCTTCAACAAAGTCTGCAATAGGTGACTATTGGTCGAAATAAAAAATAAGTCACACACTTAGAGGCTTCAGTTTCAGGTCCAAAAATCACAGAGTTGCAAGTCAAATATATAGGTCCGAAAATCACAGTAGTTGTAGGTCAAAGACAGTTCTAAAAATCACATAATTTTAGTTCTGAAAATTACATAATTGCATATCTAAACATCACAAAAGATAGCCACCGAAGTTTGTTTCTTGAGATTTAAATGATAACAATCACAGAAAATTAGCACAAGCATTATTCTTCTTCTTACACGATGTGAATTGTTCTTGTTCTTTTCTGATGCTCATCGAGATCCTGTGATGTTGACCTAAAATTATGTGTTAGAAATGAGGGTCTGCGGTCTCTATTTATACACATTTTGTTTCTTAAATGAAGGGATGCATTTGTTACAAATCCATTTGGGCACATCACTCCCATCATCCAGATCAGTGTTTTAGGGCTTATAAAACCCTAACTCCAGTTGCTACATGCCCTAAACAAGTCACCCTTTCGAATGCCTCCTTCCCAGACAGTTTCATGACATAAATACATCTTGAAATGACCTCTAAAGGGACCAGTGCAGGTAGGCCCATGTAAGGGTGCGCTGCAGAGCAGTTGAGTCCAAGCCAGGGTGCTCTGTAGATCACTTAGGCCTCCTTTCACCTATGTTTGGCATGATGGAGTGAAATTCACATAGGGTTTGGAGAATATTCTTATCTTTTGGAGTCATCTAGAAGGTTCCCTCACTTATCAACTCTTATGAGCTCAAAATGGATGAGGAATGAGTTAAGATGCATCCTATCCTCTCATCCCTTCCTCCATGGAACTAATTCTAAGATGGAAGGCCATTCAATACCACCATTTATGACATAACCTCCTTCATTTCCCAATAAATTGACCACTCATATAAGTGATCAGGGGCTAGATTATGTTGAATTGTAAGGAGATAATGTTGCTATGAGAATTGGCTTTGAAGCAAGTGTTGTAATGCTACAAGTTTGTCATGCTTTTGATGTGATGTGGATGGGATCCAAGCTGGAGGAATGACTTTGAATCAAACACAATGATTGTAATTCCTCCTTCTATTCAATAAATTATTTGAACCTTTCTACCATATGTTTGTATTGTCTTATGATGCTTATATGTGTGTGAATGTATCTGATTCCATTTACTTGTATTCAATAGATCTTTTGCTTTGATCGGTTCTTTGTCTTCTATTGATGTTTACAGGTAATTCTCAAGCATGTTAAGTACGGGAAGGAGCGACGAGATCAATACAAAGGAGATAGGAGGAAAGTGGAACTACAAGTTTCTCTTCTCATCTTCTTTGTCTTATCTATTGCTTATAGGAAAAGGCTAAAATGCTTTGAACTGTTACTATAGATATGGCTACTTATCTAGGGAATTAGTATTTATCCCTAGATACCAAATTCTCCAAAACCATTTCGCGACTCCGTTGGGGAAGATCATCTTTCCTAGTAGCTTATCCACCTCCTAGGTCATTCTTGCAAACCCTACTTGTGTTCATTGGTTTTATTTCAGCTCTTTTGCACTGAATTTTGGTTAAAACTGTGTCAAATTTCTTTTTGAAATGGCTCACTATCATCAGCGTGGGCTTGTGAGGGACACAGTGCACTGCAGAGCACCCTTCACTTAGGTAAAGTGCTCTGAGGCACAATGTCTCCCATTTAGGGCTATGCTGATCCTCCTAGGGTTAGTTTCCCACCTTTGCAATGAGTTTTTGCCAACTTTTCTCTATTTGTGTTGAACCTCAGTATTACCCTCTCCTTGACAGCTTTTCTCACTTCTTCCTTGCTTTTCCATAAGATTACAAATCGCCATCAATGACAAATGATAGGTTTTGTCTTAAGGATAGCATTAAATGATTGACATGTTATATTTTTAAGTTTTTTCTATTTGAAAATTATTTTGCAAATTAGCTACAGAACGCAGCCTATTCTATAGCTAACTATGTATTCCATAGCTACTTCCATGGTCTGGGAGGTTCTAGGTGTCAAATGAAGAATCCGGTCACATGGGCATCTCTAGAATTGTCTCCATGTGGATTCTTTCCTAGTCACTTGGCCCAGATCGATAAGAAAACAAGCTCAAGATCATAGTCAAAGGTGGAGTCAAACATATGATACCTGGAAGTAATAGGACTCTTCGTCTACTCTTTCATGGTTAATCAATAAGCTAACAGTTATGTTGTAGCATTAACTCAGATCAGCACCCTGTGTTAACAGTTCCTTTACAAACATCTCGCTCGAATTTAAGTCACATGTAGCTAATCAAATGTTTACGAAGTCCTGTTGTAATACGTATAGGCCACCTGGAGCTAGTTTTCCTCAAAAACAGTTATGATTATCTCCTTTTAAATATCGGTTGTACAAAACTGAGAAGGGTTCGAAGAATTTTATATAGTAAAGTTCATACTTTCGGCTCTGTGTTTTTGGACTTCATTCTTGTTTATAATATAAAATCCTAGGTTGACCAATGATCATTTAAGAGAGAATTTTCAATTAGTTAGTAGCTCAACCCAGTCAGTTGTAGAGGGCCCTTACACTAAAGGAGGTTTTCTTTCCATTTGTTTTATGTTTAGTTTTAATTTCACCATTTTATTTTAGCAGTATTTCTAACTTAGGTTGATTTCTTTTAGTTTTGATCAATAGCATAATGTTAAAACTCAATTGTGCAGTCTTGTTTCTCCAACATATTTCATGAAAGGAAACGATTTTGATACTAAATAGATTAAGGTTGAAGTAATGAGAATGCATTGTTCACTAGATTACTCATTGTTTTGTTATTTATTTTCTAGTTTATATTTTCAGTACCCTACATAATGAATGTTTTTTATTACCATTTCAAGTTGATACTCATCCTAGACTAAATGGTTAAACATTCACTTCACACAGTGGTTGAAATCAATCAGTTACCTTCTGCATGTTTCATTTAGTTCTCTAGATCATAAAGTATAGAAAGTCGCTTGTATTCCATCTCAAGAAGGCTATCTTTCAAAATTCAAGGTTAAAGTAACTAGAAGTACTTCAGTTGATGTCATTCTCTGTATTTACTTCAACATGCATTACAACTTCACCTTTAATTTTAAGAATTAGATTCATGACTTGGGATTAATGACTAGATAGGACAGATGCTCTGTTTTTCCTTTCTGTAAATTAGATTTTTACTATTTTAAGCTCTTGGTTCACCATTAGGAAGTTTATATTCAGTGCCTCATAGTTCAGATTATACATCATTAGGAATCAAAGAACAAAAACCCCAAAAAAATATGAAAATACAAAACAATAATGTAAGAAGGGTTAACTAAGCACATATAGTGCACTACACTTCATCATCTTACAAACCTCGGTTGATAATTTATGCAAGCAATTTAGGACACTAAATTGACTAAAAATTTTGGCGCCATTGCCGAGGAAGTGTAATTCGGTAACCTTATCTCTTACATTCAAAAAACAAAAATTATATGCATAGAGAAAGAGACTCTAGGGGTAGATTTATAGCTAGAGGCAGGAGTTCAATTCCTACAACACCACCTACTCCACCAAGAATAAGAAGTGATACACCTCCATCTCAAGTTCATACTCCTAGCCATAGAAATCCTAAAGTTCTAAGGTCAGAAATTCAATCAAGAGGATATCCTACTTCATCTACTGAGGTAGTCCTAGAGGAGGAAAATCTTGGATCCCTAACAAAAACAGTAGCATTTTTCACCTCCACATGGTAGCATATTTTAGTTGAAGAATTAAGAATACCTAGTGAGGAAGAAGAAGTAGAACCTCTCTCCCACATACCATTAATAGAGGAACCAGAGGAAGAGAAATTAAACTTGTAGGTTGAATCTTATATTGACTCTGAAGAAACTATAATGGTAGAAGAAGGAGAGAATGGAGAATTCACATTGTTTGGAGGAGGGCGTAGAGGAAGAGGTAGAGGAAATAATGGAAGAGGCAAAGGAAATAATGGAGGAGGCAGAGGAAATAGGGAAATAGATAATTCTTTTGGATTCCCTATAATTGATGAAGAAACAAATGCCACAATGAAAAATATCTAACCTTCTATCCTCCCAAATTTCCATGGGTTAAAAAGTGAGGATCCTAAAACATTTTTATTTGAGTTTGAAGTCTTGTGAGAACCTATGATTACTTAGAAGACTCTAAAAAATTTAAGTTGTTTCCTTAAACGTTGAAAGGAGCTGCTTTGAAGTGGTTCATGGGGTTGGTCACTCAGTCCATTAGAACATGGAATGACATGAAGAAAGTGTTTTTGGACAGGTATTTTGACTATTGCATGCCTACCAATCACAAGGATGAAGTGTTCAAAATGATGCAAAAAGAGGATGAAAATTTAGAGTATTTAATTGAGAGATTAACTATAGCTTGAAAAGAGCAAAGATGGATAATTTAGATGAAGATACCTTAAAATATCTTCTATTAAAATCCATTAGAGATGAGTGGATAGATATCCTTAACATGATGGGGAAGGGAGATATCTCTCAACTCCTATTAAGTGACATAGGAGAATTATGTGTTCATCTCTCAAGAGGGAAATCCAAAACTGGCAAAGGTCCAAGAGATACTTCTCTTGTTAGAGTAAATATATCTACAACTAGATCAGTGAGAAGGGAAGAAATTGGCAATAGATATTCAAGATAGATATTCTAGGGAGCCTTAGTGAGCAAATAGACACCCTTAAGTTACAAAACAAGCAGAAAACCAAGGCTGATGATTTAGCTATTTTCTATCCCAAATGTAGAAAAAAACACGCTTTAAGAGAATGCCCTTTCGATGCAAAAATCACAGAGACTTATGGTATTTGTTTAGAAAACCATGAGACCAAAGGTTGTCCTTCAATTCTAGGTCTTAAGGTTGTTTTTCAAGAAGAAACAATTCCAAATTCATCAAAATCTCTTTTCTTTGTCTCTAGAAGACCTTGACAGGGGCCACAAAATCAGGGATTTAACAATCAAATGTATCTTCAGTCCCCACCAAATTGGAATTCTTGGCAACAACCTTGGCCTCAACCTCAACCTCAATCTCAATCTCAACCTTGGGCTCAAGAAATACAAAGTCCTTATGGAAGATTTTCTCAATATTATCAATATCCTCCATCATATCATAATTATCCTCCCCCACAAATTCCACAACAAAATCAGCAGCCACAACTTCAAAATTAGAACCCTTAACTTTCACTACCATTTCCACAACAAAACTAGCAACCTCAACTTCAAAACCAAAGTCCTCAACTCTTACTACCGTTTCAGTAGAGACCAAATCAGCTACCTGCCCAACCATTACCAAACCCCAACAATAAAAATCCTCAGAATACTTACATGGTGGAAGGACAACAATTTCCAACTTATATGATCACTCCTCTAGATCTCAATGATGTTCAACTAAGATCTGGTAGGATATTAGAAAAGGAAAAGCCTTCTATAGTTATTCAAGAACAAGAAAATTATGAGGAAGATTCTCTACAGCCCAATAAAAGTTTTGAAGTAACATGTCTCCAAAACCAAAATACTGAAAATGAAAAACAGAAAGAACCAATTAACTCAACTCCTATCATTGAGCAACCAGTATCTACTTCTGCACCTCCTTTTCCTGAAATATTACAAGTTGATAAAGGGGTAGAAAAGCAGATTATGTTGCCTAATTATGATTTTCTAGAAGAATTGAAAAATGTCTATATCCAAATCCCTTTGTTACAAGCCATTAAGGAGATTCCAATCCTAGATAAAACAATAAAGGAGTTGAGCATAAATAAACCAGGAAGAAAAGCAAAAGAAACAAAAAGAATTCACCTGGTAGGAAAAATAGCAGACATAATGATGGGAAAAATTGACATACAAAAATATGTAGATCTAGGAAGTCCAATTGTGAAAACACATATCAATGGAGTTGAAATTATGAATACATTGATTGATTTAGGAGCAACTATAAACATCATGAGCAAACAAACCATGGAACAGCTCAAGCTTCATAATCTTCTTTATGCACCTACATTACTGTAATTAGCAGATAAATCTGTAATCAAACCAGATGGTGTGTTAGAAGATATTTCAGTGGCCTTATATTCTTGGGAATATCCTGTCGATTTTATGATCTTAAACCCCAAGAACAATCTAGGAGGACATCCACTTATATTAGGAAGACCTTGGCTGGCCACAACTGATGCTTTCATTAGTTGTAGATTTGGTGACATGTATATTTCTGATGGGAATTCGACAAAGAAATTCACTCTATATCCTCCAGCAAAAACAATCACAGAAATAGATGAAAAAGAATGGATTGATGATGAAAATGACATTCAGCCTCTCTTTACTATTTCATATATTAGTGAAGATAGTGAAATCTTTAATACAATGGAAAAGTTTGAATCATCTCTAGAATATGAACATGATCAATTCAAGAAGAATCCAATATTGAATATTTGTCATCTAGGTACATGTCTCTTTATTCTATAGAAGAATTTGGTAGCTCTACAATTGAAATCTTTCCAGGGGGAACATTGAACATAAACAATAACTTGGAGAAATTACAACGGGAAAATCTAATCAAAACATTACAACAACATTCCACTGCATATGCATGGGAATAAACTGACATGAAACGAATTAGTGCTAAGACTTGTATACATCACATCTACATTGAGGAAAATTGTAAACCTATCAGACAACCTCAAAGACGGATGAATCCAAAACTAAGGGAAATTGTGAAAGAAGAGCTGCAAAAACTACTAAATGTAAACTTCATTTACCCAATTTCAGACAGCCAATGGGTTTCCCCTTTAGTGATTGTTCCTAAAAAGAATGGTAAATGGAGGGTATGCATTGATTATTGAGAATTGAATAAAGCTACCCTTAAAGATTGTTTTCCTTTGTCCTTTATAGATCAAGTGTTAGATACATTAGCGGGTAAGAAGTATTTCTCATTCTTGGACGGTTTTAGTGGTTATAATCAGATTCAGGTGGCACCTAAAGATAAAGATAAAACCGCATTTACTTGTGTATGGGGAACCTATGCCTACCGAGTACTTCCTTTTGGATTATGTAATGCACCTGCAACATTCCAAACAACAGTACTGGGATTTTTTTTCTAATCTAATACATGATTGTGTAGAGTTATATATGGATGACTTTACAGCTTATGGGAATACATTTGAAGAAGCTTTAGAAATTTTGGAAAATGTTCTTAAAAGATGTAAGGAAGCAAACCTTTCACTAAGCCATGAAAAATGTTTTATGATGTTTACAAAAGGAATTGTTTTAGGACATCACATTTCAAGAGATGGAATTAAAGTAGATAAATCTAAAGTTGAAGTCATCTCTAAATTATCAATTCCAAATTGTCAAAAGGATGTTAGAAGTTTTCTAGGATTTACAATATATTATAGATGATTTATGGAAAATTTTACTAAAATAGCATCCCCACTCTTCAAATTACTCACCAAGGATTGTGAATTCAATTGGAATCATGATTGCCAGTTAGCATTTGAGACTTTAAAAGAAAGAATTTCTGAAGCACCCATCTTGAGAGGTCCAAATTGGAAACTACCTTTTGACATTTCAACAAATGCTTGAGGTGCAGCTCTAGGAGCTGTATTAGGACAAAAATATTTGATTCCCTATGCCATCTACTATACAAGTAAGAATTTGACTCCCACCAAGTTAAATTATACTGTAACTGAAAAGGAATTTTTAGCTGTTGTTCATGCCATCAATAAGTTCAGACATTATATAATCGGTTATGAAACCTTTGTTCATACAGATCACTCTGCAATTAGATACTTAATGAATAAACCTATTACTAATGGCAGAGTTACAAGATGGCTATTACTCTTGCAAGAATTCAATATTACTGTGCTAGATAGACTTGGAAAACAAAACATAGTTGATGATTTCTTGTCCAGAATTCAAAATATCAAACATGACACTCTGGTTGAAGATAAGTTTCCTGATGAATATATTTTTGTGGTGACTACTTAGACCCCATGGTTTGCAGATATTACCAATTACTTAGTCACAATGAGATTGCCTTCACATTTGTTTCCTACAGAGAAAAGAAAAATCATCCAAATAAGTGCAAGATACTCATGGATCACTAATGAATTGTATAAAATAGGTCCAGATCTCATGATCAGAAGATGTTTTAGTGTTATAGACATATTTGGGCACTTCAACCCCAATCTTATATGTCAATAAACTAGGGCTCACCAACCCCTAAAAGAGTTGTTTCATACCCTAAAAGAACATGGTCATATGATTACATCATTCCCCAAAAGTTCCACTTGAAAAACCATCCAAAAATTGCCTAAACTGAACCATATTGACTGCTACACTGGCCAGGTTCGATGCATACTGAGTGATACACTACTCAGGTGTGAAGCATACTGATTAGGCCTTCTATAGGGTGCGATGGGCGAGGATGGACAAATTTCTGAGACAGTTTGATAAGTAGTTGATCATGGAATCTTCCAGAAACTTCTCCTATGACACTTGCCTCTCTGAATTCACCCAAGGATGAGTAAGAGATCCAAGAAATATTCAAGTGGAACCAAATGTAACAAGTGGAATGACAATAATCAAAACCCCAAAGATGACTCACACCCTTGCACACATATATAAATGGATCCCTCATCTAAGAGATCTAAAGGCTGGAATTTTGTGAACTGCAAGGAAGTGCTAATAGTTTGTATTTGAGGAAAGAACATTGTATTGTTGGTGATCTTACTATTTCATGAGGTGAAGAGGGATTGATGCTGGGAGGATGATGCTGGATCAAACAACTGGGTTGTAATTCTCCCTTCTATTCAGTAAAGTTCTTCAAGTTTTCTTCCATATGATTGTGCAATTGTGAATGTTATAATTTGTGAATGCTATTGTATGTTCCTTATATATCTGATTCTATAATGGTTGTGATATAATAGATCAAGATGCTTTGACGATTCTTTGTTACTGTGTTTATATAGGTACTCTCCAAGCGGGATATGTACGAGGAGGAGTTGCAAGCTCTGTTAAGGGGGAGAGAGATCAAGCAAGGGATTAAGTGGAAGATCCAGGTTGGTTCCTTTGTCTTTCTCTTATCTATTATACATAGAAGAAATCGTGAATTGCTTTAAACTGTTGTTTCTAGGGTAGCTACCAAACCTAGAGGGCTAGTCGTTCAAAAATACACTAGTTTTCCTAGAAACAAAATGGCGACTCCACTGGGGATCGAATAGATGTTTGTTGGTTGTTATTGTTTGTTTTACAAACTATAGACAAAGCCTAAAGTCAGCCAAGTAGCCTTCTGTTGAGGCCTCAGAAATCGCTGCCACAACATTGGGGGATAACCACCCTATCCGGACCTTAGTACAGCTCCTTTTCTATTTGGGATGGTGGCTCCGACTGGAGATAACGGGACCAGTTTCCCGATAATGAAATAAAAGGGATGGATGGGTGATGAATAGTTTGCTTAAGTGATAGGCGACTAGCTTATTCTATTGACCGAAATAGGGAAACTAATACTAATCCCGGGAACAACTTATTCATTCAAAATGCAGCGTTAAATAATCTTTATCTATCTAATAGGCATATAGATGACTCTGTAAAATAAATAAGAGACATTCAATCATTCAAAGATTACTTCATGTGAATAATCACAATGAAGCGATAAATACAAATTACTGCATTCACTGTTTATATCATCGATACATATATACGATTGAAAGGGAAGCATGCGATAAACAACCAATAGTGGAATGCATAAGGAATGTTGCGAAAAGCACATATATATAAGCGATAATAGCAAGAGTGATTTAAACAACAATTCATATAACAAAAATGAGTACAGACGCAGATAATAGTACCATGTGAGCTGCAGATCAATCCGAAATATCAATCGCTATTCAAAATTCCTTCTTCAACACAGAAATGCTTTCAAACAATGACGATAGTGCACATTTGCATAAAAGCCTTCCTCATTAAATTCAGAATAATTGGTCAAGTTTCATAAAAAATATATCCCTGAAGTACAATAGTGCAACTTCAGGGTTTAAGTCATATACAAAACTTTTACGACCCTTTCTAAATGCATGAAAGGGTCTATAAATACTACTAAGCTAAAAAAAATCTATGAAACAAAATCCTACTAAATCGGTATCAATAAATGTGATCTATTTCTCAGAGGCGGTCTGGCAGTCGGCGATGTGAGTCATGACTCAGGTTGTTTGCCCTTAAACCTGAGCTGGCTTATCGCAAGCATCGGCTCCACTTCTGGCGGGCCGTTGAGGCGCAAACTGAATTGGGCGGCGAAGGTGGCATCCTGAATGTTGGGTATGATATACCCGACAGCATCCGTGAGGCATTTCAAGGTGGTTCTTTGGCTATATGGCTTGATTAAGAAGAACCAATAAGCATCCCATGTTAAACTGTTAATTCCAGCGATCAATCTTCCGTTTTTCTCCAGCTCCAAGTAGCAAGAGTGCTCCAACATATTTGTCGCTGTTAATTGACCTGGAGTACATTGGGAAATCATATTAGACAAATAAAGCATATTATTTACTAATTCAATCAAATTTCCAGTGGTTGTTTTGCATCTGGAAATTGCTCTTTCTGCCTTCATTAGTTGCGATTTCCATTCTGTGAATAATATTTCTTTGTTCGATTCCAGAATTCTAGGTAGATTAGCCGCCTGGCCTACATCGGAATCCTGCCATTCTATAAATTTTGTCAGTGTTTCTTCGGCCTGATCCAAATTGGTCCTTGCTTTGTCTACCTTTTCGCTTATGGATGCTACCAACTCGCACAATGGTTCTGCTTGTGTAATCTACTGACATAATAGCTTAACTTGATTAATTGATGCCTTATTTAACTGAAGCGCTTCTGCCTTGAATTCATCTATCTGAGGGAGCTTCTTCATTTGCTCAATTTGAGTGGTCAATTGAGCAATTTGCTCATCTTTTCCTTTCATTGTTCCCTCAGTCGATATTCTCAATTGTTCCAATGTCGTCGATAGCTCCCTTTGTCTTTGGATTGCGCCTTCATCAATCCTTTGCTTTTCTTCTTCTAATTGCTTAGTCAGCTGATTATTCTTCTGTTGCTGCACTAGCAATTCTTGCTCCGCCTGCTCTGCCTTCTGCTGAACTTCCGATAACTTCGCCTGTAGCGAAGAGATGTCTTGATCCTTGGCTTTTAATAAATTGTTCACCTCCGATGCTTTATCAATGGTCGCTGCCGAATATGCTCCGGTGAATTGTGATAGCTTGGTTAAGTCATCAGAGGGGTCGAATTCCTCTTTCCACACAACATTGCCCGTCACTTTTTATTCAGGGAATAGGGAAGGTTCATCAGCTCTTCTCCTTTTCCTCTGTCGCTTTACAACAGCTTTATGCTTAGGGCTATAAAATACATCCAAAGGGGGAATCTCTTCTATTTGCAAAATGATTTCACCCGATGGATCTTTAGGAATTATCTCTGCTTCTTTTGATTTGGGTAGGCCGCTGGTTTCGCCCGAAACTGGTTTCGATGTTGCTTCTTGCGTGTCGCCTTCTTTAGAAACCTCATCATCTTTTGAGCACTCTAGGTTGCTGATGATTGTACTGAATTGCTGCCACTGCTGCAGCAAATTCGGATCAACTAGTATATCATTATTATTTTTAGAGGTGCTCTCTTCTTGGGCTTTCGCCTGGGTTTCTTCTAGTCGCTGCACATTTTCCTGGGTTACTTCCTGCCTCTGGCTATGTGCTTCCTCCTGCTGTTTTGATGTAGTGGAAGGAGACTTATTACTTAGCTGCTCAGGCTCGCTTGATCTTGTTGTTGTTGGGACAGTCGCTAACAGGTCTAGAGGTAGAGTTTGTAACCTCTGTTCTCTAATTCTGTTAAATTCGACTAGCCCTTCATCGTTATACACATTTATGGCAAGCGACTTAACTTGATACATTGATTCGGCCGATGCAAACAAATCCTCGAATCTGTCTTCTTTGTGCTCGACCTTGGCCAATTTGCCCTGGTCGAGCACATTGTAAGCGATCTTCCTCGGATCATACTGCCTTCTTGGCAGAGTAGCCAGAGTAAGCAAATTTATTTTCCCATCTTCCTTCTCTGCATGTTTGATATCATGCAGTGTATAAATTCCAATTCGTAAAGGAAAAGAGGGCCAAACATGTTTTTTCGCTCTTTTCAGGGTCTGAGTAACCCCATCAACACTGATTTGATAAGCTACTTCCCTGGAAAGTAACTTATCGGGGATGTAAAGTGGTAGCACATGTGGCCTGGCCTGACTGCCAAAAACTCTGATGTAGGTGAATTTCTCCTCCCCAAACCAACTCGCTATTGCGGTCAAATCTACCCCTGCTTGCTCAGAAATCTTCGGGGCAGGCTTATCAAAAATAGAATAATGAATTGGCAACATAAAACCATTGCAGATTTGATAAAGGTGGTGCTTATAATTAGTCTTCCATAATTTTTGATAATATATATGAATGGGTGTGGGGTCTTGCGACGTCTACCTCCATCCCAGTACAGGAAATTCAGATTTAAAACACAACACATCCATCACATATATAATAGAATGGCGGAATAACCCTTTCTGTGACGCGAAAGTCAAACCTGAAAACGAGAATGGATTTGGCTAACTTGTCTGATAATATAACCGCCCAATCCATAATTTCTCCACTACATGCCGCCTCCATTAAGGGAACCATTTCTATGGTGAAATTGGCAGAGTCATGCAATCCCCATAACCTACACATCATAATTCCAGCATAGCAGTAAGGAGAGCATAGGGAGTCAACTGAGTACTTACCCGAGGTTTCATGCTTGTGTTTCGCTGGATTTTGTCTCCAGCCTCGAATTGGTTCAGACTCGGTCTCGTTCTCTGCTCGAAATTTCTCCAAAAATGCCGCATTATATTTTTTCTCTTCTTGTGGTGGGTGATACATTAGCCTTAGGTCTTCAGCTCGAAAAGAACCGAAAATCCTCCCATCTGCAGTGTTAAACAATCTGTTGATAATTGGGAGCTCTTGGATTGCCCATCTTACCACATCTGTGTATGGGAGAACTTTCTCCCGGGCCGCTATTCTGTGCAAAAAGGAGTCGGCCAAGTCTTTTAAATTGGCGTCGGATTTGCTGGTATTATCGCATGAGACTTCTATCCCAGTCACCTTTGGCTCTTCTGCTTCAATCAAATTATACGTCCCTTGCCAAGTGGTCCTGGTAAGTCCTAAACGCGTAGTATCTGATATAAGCCCTTTGTTCTTTCCACTTGGATCAACGACAGCTTGCCCTGCGGCTGGCGGAGCAGTAGGCATTGTAGTCTTATTGGATTTCTTTCCCATTCCACTTTCTTCTGTTTCTATGGAAGAATTCTGCACAGAGTGAAAGATAGGCGTAACACAGGCAATAATAACATGAATTGAACAGCATGAAGTATATATATCTGGGTGCATTCATAGCGATCAATCGACTTAAGGTGGCCTTAGGATCAAATCCGTGGATAGATCTCAAGCCTGCTGTTCTCATTAAATGGTCGTTATGGCCTGTCGATCTCATTAATGCCAGTCACTTCGGTTAATGGCCGAATGATTTATTTGAAGCATGCCTTGGGCGATTTGGCGGTTTGAACACGGATGAGCGGCTTTTCAAAGGATATTTCCTTAATTACGAATAAATTATATTAAACTGTCTTTATGACCATTACCTTGAAAACTGCGCTTTTTACCCATTTCGCAATTGGGCATCGGGGAAATGCTAAGTTATTGCATTGGTTTCGTTTTGAATTCCCGATCGCCGATAGCGATATCGAATTGCGTCGGAAATAGCTAGTAGGGCTGCTTAAAATGAGGGCATGGTGAGTCGCTAATCGCCGATAGCGATATCGCATCGCACCGGGCGAGGGGGAGGCTTTTTGCATTTAAGTGTGATTGCCGATTGCCGATTGCCGATATCGCATCGCATCAGAGCAAGGGTTATTTCTTATGTTACTTTATGCTTTTGGCGATATCCGATAGTGATTTTGCATCGGCGAAAACCAAGATGTCCCTTAAGTTGTGCTTTCTTTGTCATTGCGATATGCGATATTGCGATCGCCTTATCGTAATGATAAAGATAAATTGTTTTATATTGGGATTTTTGATTGGTTTTATTTAGAAAGGTATTTTAATAATGTTTCCTTTTATTCGAGCCTTTTTTTGAAATAGAACTCTAAATTGATACCAATTTGAAACAAAAATTAAAAGGGACCCATTTCACATTATAATTTTGGAATAGTAATGATATGAAATGGGGGGTTGTTGTATGGCACAACAGATTGCAACCTTCAGAACTTAATTACAGTGACCGTGTTAATACAATAGCGTTTATGTGTTAATACTATCATTGTTTGAGTTTAATTCAGTGTGCCATTGAAGCGTGGACGGGCCCTGCGTGGATTGGTATACTGTTAATTTCATTTACATAGCATTTTTGAATTTGAATAGAATGCATAGTGTTTAGTGTTATTTCCATGGTTATGATTTTATCGATTTGATTAGGAATTCTCACAAATGGTATTTATGGTGATAGCTTGAAGATTTTATCGTTAGATCATTGAAACATATCTTGTAAGAGATTTGATCCATCGTTAGATTTTAAAGCATCTCCATAGACTTTGTTTTCATGCATTTAAAATTCAGTGTGCTTTTGATTTTTCATGAATGCTTAAGTGTTAACTAGACAGAGCTTTTGTGCATAGCATCCTTGTAAGAGGATTAAAATCTCAGTCTAGCAATACACTGTACCTTTAGGAAAGTTAGATAAAATAGGTGATCTGAGTGTTAAGGTGAGAGGAAACATATCCTAACCTTCTGTAAAGAAGTACTGTAGCCTATCACAATAAACACTTAGTTAGGAATCCTTTATGTCTATAGACTTTAGACACGTGCCTCAAAGTTTACTTGCCTTGGTTGATAATAAATCTAGTCTAATCTAGCATCCTAGATTGGCCACTACATTTTGGCGCCATTGCCGGGGAGGCATAGTTAGAGGATTTCAGAAAAAAAAATCAAAACATAAAAAAAATTTAAATAAACAAAAACAAACAAAAACACAACATAGATTTGATTGTCACTATAGAAGTCATGTTTTCTTATGCCTAGATCTAGAGATAATAGAGGTAGATTCACAAAAACCCCCCATCCAAAAACTAACCTACCACAAGGAGCAGACCCTTTGGGAAAAACTGAACACACAACACCAACTGAGGAGATCACCATACAAAAATTAGAGGATAAACACAAATCAGGCCAAAGACTTACACTTATTGAGAAACAAATCCTATTGGCACACGAATCTCAGAAGAAACATCTCCCTGAATCTTCTACAAGGAGAGAAAGTAGAAAAATAACTCAACAATCTCTAGAACAACTCTTTGGAACGAGTGATACTAAACAAGCAATCAAATCACTAGAGGAATCTATAAAAATGGTTGAGGAAGGAGGAGGATCAGCAAGAAGACCCACTCCTGAACAACAACAAGATCAAGGAGAGGACGAAGAGTCAACCTTTAAATTTCCTATCCACGAACCAGAAGACAATCATGATGAGGAAATAAAAATGAAAAACATACCTCCTTCTGTGTTACCAAACTTTTATGGCATGGCTTCAGAAGACCCAGATTCATTCTGGTTTGAGTTTGACATTGTATGTCGAACATATGGTTACACAGATGATGCCCATAGGCTTAGACTCTTCCCAGCAACATTAAAGGCATCAACACTAAGATGGTTCATGGGACTTGGTGAGCATGCAATAACTGATTGGGATGGCATGAGAAGAATATTCCTAAGGAAATACCAACCTTATTGCGGATCAAAGGATTCTAAAGATGATATCTTTAGGATGAATCAACAAGAGGATGAAAGTTTAGAAGAGTACTTGGAACGATTTGCTTACAATTTACAAAAATCAAAACATCAATCCATGACTCTTGATCTCATTAGAACAATATTTTTGAAGGGAATTCGAGAGGAATACTTAGATGTTCTTAATTTGATGGGCAAAGGTGATATTTCCACCTTACTTTTCGAAGAGATTGCTGATCTATGTGAAAAGTATTCTAGGAGCAAAGCCAAAATTGGAAAGAGAGCCATATCATCCAAAACCACAAAATCTGCCTTAGCAAGTGTCACACGAGCTGAAATAGGAAATTTGTTAGAGGAATTCAAAATAGATCTGTTGAGTACCTTAGGAACTCAAATTGACACTCTTAAAGCTAATAAAATACAAGAGGAGGAAGATCAAATGATGGCTATCTTTTGTCCAAAATGCCGGAAGAAACACGCCTTAAAAGATTGCCCATTAGAAAACATTCAAGTTTGTGCCTTTTGTACTGAAAATCATGATATATTTCATTGCTCTAAAGTCAAGGTTTTGTAGAATTGTAATGTGGCAGCTAATACAGATATGGAAAATGTGTATTTTATGGGTGCAAAGAGACCATGGCAGCCAAGACCTCCACCTGAAGGTATGTTCCCAAACCAAAATTTACAATTTCCTGAAGATGATCAGATGTATGCTCAGAATTCATGGAATGTACCCATGCCATGGCAGCACCAAAGTTACCCACAACAACAATGGAGACCATCTCAGCAATACTCTCAACAATATCAACCATACCCTCAACCATACCAACCATATTCACAGCCATAGCAACAATACCATCATCCATATTCGCCATATCCTCAATCATATCAACAATATCCTCAACAGCAAGTTGTTTACCCACATCAACCCCAACCCACTCAACAAGCATTTCCTGCTCCTCCACCAATAAATCCACCACAATTACAACTTCCATCTAACCCACAACCTCCTAGACCTACTCAAATCCCTACTCAACCTGTACCAAATCCAAATAATAGAGAAGAGAGACCAACTTACAATGTAGATGAGGGAACCTCATATCCCACATTACCCTTGCAAAATATCAATTTGAGGTCTGGTAAGGTACTTCACAAAGAATCTCCAGCAGCTGATAAACAAGAAGAAAACGAAGAAAATGAAAATGAAACTCCCATTCAAAGGAAACCAAATGATGACATCAAAAACAAACAAATGCAACCGTTGCATCCACCACCTTTTCCAGATAGGTTGGTCTAAACAAAACTTCCCATGTCTATACCACAGTTTGATGTTTTAGATGAGCTAAAGAATTTCTATATAAAAATTCCGCTACTACAAGCCATAAAAGACATTCCCCTATATACTAAAGCCATCAAAGAATTGTGCTTTAAAAAGCCTACTAGGAAAAGAGTTGATCCACAAACCATTCAGGTTATTAGACATTTAGCTTGCCTTATGACAAACACCATCTCAATGGAAAAGTATGTTGATCCTGGTATTCCCAGAGTCACTACAATCATTAACAACATACATATTCCAAACACCTTAATTGACCTTGGGGCCGCAATAAATGTGATGACTCTTGAAACAATGAAAACACTCTAGCTCACAAACTTGCAGCACTCAACAATTGTTCTAGAACTCGTTGATAGGTCTAAAGTGATTCCTGAAGGGATTTTGGAGGACATAATTGTTTCACTGGACTCTTGGGAGTATCTAGTGGACTTTTTAGTTCTTCAGCCAAAATCCAATTTAGGAGGATACCCTATCATCCTTGGTAGACCATGGTTAGCAACTGCTGATGCATTCATAGGATGTAGATTGGGTAATATGATCATTTCACGAGGTACTGAAAGAAAACAACTCACTCTTTACCCATCAACACAATCACCATCAGTAGCACACAATTTATGGCTTGATGATAAATACAATGATAAGGTAGAAATTCAATCTGTTTTCAGCATCAACCAAATCTATGATTTTCAAGAACATAATAATGATGATTTGGTAGAATTGTTCCTCTCTCAGCCTGATGTTTCTGAAGAATTGAGGAATGACCAATACCATGCTGCAGATGAAATTTTGGCACAAAATTTTCAGGAAACATGCACCGTTCATTCTTTGCAAACAACATTTCACAACATTTTTCCTATCCAATCTATCACAAACAGACAGAGTAAGACCATAGAGATTAGTCCAGAAAAAAACTTTGAATATTGACACTCACCTAGACTCATCTCAGGAAGAGAAATTGATTCAATTATTGAGAAAATACCAAAAAGCATTTGCTTGGGACTACACCAATATGCACGGAATCCACCCTGAAACATGCACTCACCATATTTATACAGATAGAAATATCAAACTAGTGAGGCAACCACAAAGACAAATGAATCCCATGCTACAAGATATTGTTAGAGAGGAATCACAAAAACTGTTGAAAGTCAATTTTATCTATCCTATCTCTGACAGTCAGTGGGTATCCCCATTGGTAGTAGTGCCCAAGAAAAATGGCAAGGGGAGGATTTGTGTTGACTACAGACAATTGAACAAAGCAACCCTCAAAGATTATTTCCCACTACCATTTATTGACCAAGTGCTAGACACATTAGCTGGGAAATCATCTTTCTCTTTTCTTGATGGTTTTAGTGGCTACAACCAGATCAGGATAGCCTTAGAGGACCAGGACAAAACCACTTTTGCTTGTCCTTGGGGCACCTATGCTTATAATTTTTTTCCATTTGGAATTTGTAATGCTCCAGCTACATTTCAGAGAGCTGTATTAGCTATTTTTGCTGATTTAGTTCATGATTGTGTTGAAGTTTATATGGATGATTTTTCAGTGTATGGTGATTCATTTGAGCATGCATTAACGAATCTTGAAAAGTTTTTGAAGAGATGTATTGAAGCTAATCTGTCCCTGAGCAATGAAAAGTGTTTTATGATGCTAAATGAAGGGATAGTATTAGGACATTATATTTCTTCTCAAGGCATTAAAGTTGATCCATCAAAAATCCAGATCATTGTCAATTTGCCGATTCTGAAGACTCAAAAAGAGGTAAGAAATTTTCTTGGGTATGCAAGCTATTACATGAGGTTTATTGAACATTTTAGTAGAATAGCTTTACCTTTGTTTAAGATTCTAGCCAAAGATGCACCTTTCAACTGGAATGATAATTTTCAGCAAGCATTTGAAACACTCAAAGAAAAGTTATCAACCACACCTGTCTTAAAAGGACCTAACTGGAACCTACCATTTCACATCTTTACTGATGCATCTGATACTGCAGTAGGTGCCTCATTAGGCAAAAAAGAGGAGTCTTGTCATTATGCTATCTATTTCATTAGTAAAAATCTAACACCTGCAGAATTAAACTACACAGTCACAGAAAAAGAAATGCTTGCAATCATACATGCTGTGAATAAATTCCGACATTATATAACTGGTTATGATGTTTTTGTACATACTGACCATTCTGCCATTAAGAATTTGATGAATAAACCAGTAACTAGTGGCAGAGTTATCAGATGGTTGTTATTGTTACAGGAATTTAACATCACAGTGTTAGATAGACCAGGTAAGGAGAATCAGGTGGAAGATTTTCTTTCTAGATTGCAAAGTCAAGGTGAGGTTGTTCCGGTTGAAGATTCTTTTCCAGATGAAAATTTATTTGCAATTTCAATAGTGAATCCTTGGTACGCTGACTTGGCCAATTATTTGCCCACAGGAAGAACACCTCCATATTTTACTCCAAAGGAAAAGAAGAGGCTAATCAAACAAAGTGCTCGATACTCATGGGTTAATTGAGATTTATTTTACACTGGTTATGATATGATTATTAGACAATGTGTAAGAAATGATGAAATAATTGATATTTTAAAATCTTGCCATGATGAACCGTGTGGTGGGCATTTTGCAGCTAAACGAACAACATTCAAGATTCTTAGTCTTGGATACTACTGGCCATCTATTTTTAAGGATTCCAAGAAGTATGTGAAGAGTTGTGATAACTGTCAAAGAATGCGTAGGCCAACAGCTACAGATGAGATGCCACTTCAGCCTCAAGTCCATCTAGAGCCATTTGAAAAATGGGCTCTAGATTTCATAGGACCCATCAATCCAACTTCCAATGGTAAGAAGTACACCCTAGTTTCTACTGATTACGTGACAAAATGGGCTGAAGCCAAAGCACTAGTCCGGGTAACTGAACAAACAGTGGTAAACTTCCTTTTTGAAGAAATTTTTGTAAGGTATGGAGTACCAAGGGAGATAGTGACAGATCAAGGTACTCAGTTTACTTCAAAGTTAGATAAGGACATCACAAAAAAATATCAAATCAAGCACAAAAGAAGTACACCTTACCATCCACAGGCCAATGGCTAGGTGGAATCCACAAATAAAACATTGGAAGGAATTATCACTAAGACCGTAGCAATGAACAGAAAGAATTGGGAAGAGAAGCTCAAAGATGCACTCTGGGCTTATAGAATCATGTGGAAGAATACTACAGGATTTACACCATATCAGCTGGTGTATGGCAAAGAGGTAATGCTTCCTATTGAGTTTCAAATACATACTTTTAAGATGGCTGCAGATTTGGGAATTGATCTTAATGAAGCACAACAAGAAAGAATTCAACAGTTGAACCAGCTGGATGAAATGAGGCAGCAAGCAGAGGAGACAACACTCATCATGCATAAACAAAGGAAGCAGTGGCATGATGCACATATAAAAAAGAAACAATTCAAAGAAGGAGACTGGGCTTTACTCTTTGACTCTAAATTCAGAGATCATAAAGCCAAATTTACCACACATTGGATGGGCCCATATGAAATAGTTCAAGTTTATGAGAATGGGTCAGTCAAGCTTATTACCATTGATGGAGAAGGTCACCCCTTTCTTGTCAATGGCCATAGGTTAACACTCTATCATAAGCCCATCACCAAAGAGGATTTTCTTCAAACTATATCTTAGAAAAGGGAGGTTGAGATATTGCAGCTTTCAGCTGTAGTATCTCTACCTTAGTTCATTTCATTTCAATTTAGAAATTAAAAAAAAAAAATTTAAAAAATATAATTATGGTTTAGATGTGAAAACCAGACTCTGACACACTCTAACCTAGAATTCTTACTTTAAAACCAATTCTTTGGCTGGTAAGAATTCTTTGTTCTTTTATTTACTGTCTGCTTCATCGATTCAATAATGACTTGAGGAAAAGTCAAAGCTTTAGTGGGGGAGAAGCATCAACATTTTTGTTTTTCTTATCTCATCTCCTCATTGTAAATTCTCAAAGAGTTTATCTCCTCATTTTTCTTATCTCATCTCCTCATTGTAAATTCTCAAAGAGTTTGTTTCAACACTTCAATATTTCAATAAAGAAGTTGTTTTTGTCTTTGTTCTAATCAGAGGGACCTGTTTAGGCACTATGAAGTGGGACCTGTTCAGAAGACCATGTTACCAGCACCAACATTAGAGGGACCTGTTCAACAAACATCAAAGGGACCTGTTAGAGACTTCTATCTCAAGCTACTTCAACAAATCTTCAACAAAGTTCCAACAGAGATTCAAAGGTTTCCTATCACCAAGGCTCCATCAAGCACCAAAGATCAAGGAAGCTACACACATATAGTTCTTTTCCAGATTTTAAAGAAGCTGCACAAACATTCTCCAGATCTCAGAGGGACCTGTTGTATCCAAATTCATCTTTGAGGGACCTGTTATGGACAACAAAGATTAGTCATATCTAAACAAGAAAGATCAATCCTACCTATGCATGCCAACTCAACTCTTGATCAACCAATAAAAGTGTAATGTATTGTTGTAATTTTTATTTTTAACATTTAAATTCTTAGATTATTTTAGTGTTAAATGTGATGACTATGACTGCTTATGATCAATTTCAAAAACACCCACATATCCATCACCCTTGTCATATTCCCAATTCCTATCATTTCCCAACACTCTAGCCTATCCCCATACTCCTCCTATGATTTTTAAATCCTCTATTATACCACCCTCCCAGCCTTGTTATTAACTCCTCATCGGCCATCAAACCTTACTATCGGTCCAACATCTCCCTATTCAGCCAAGTACCAATGAGCAAGGGACATGTGGTGAACTATTGGAAAGCCAAATGTTACACGACTTCATTCATTGTTTTTGAATCGGCCAAGTTATAACATGATCGTTCGACCAAGTCGACTCATGCAAACAACTATCCGTTATTATACTCCAGTACTCCATACATGCTTACAACGTTCTCATGATGGTACTCATACAACCCAGTACAGCTACTCCTCTGTCATTGAAATATGAATACGCTCTGTTATTATTATAGTGAATTGGGTCAAGTCGGTTGTTAAAATTCCATTTCATTCTAAGTTGTAAAAAGGCCGTTCCATACTAGCAATTCAAGTGCTATGATTTCAAAAACAAAGGCTGAGAACAAAAAGTGCTATTAAAGGAAAGCACATTAATTGGGCTCACAAGTTTCCACCTCCGCCATAATTCAAGGACAGTCATCTGGCCACTACCTACGCCATTGAAGAAGCTGATCTCGAAGAACAGAGGGCGCTACCAGGTCAGTTGTGTGGAGAAAAAAACAAAGGCAACAAACCAAAATACCCTTGTTAAATTATTAAGCATAAACAAAGAGGGTTAAAGGAGGAGTTTCTCTGTCAAAATGACTAATAGAGTAGATCCAAACACATTTGATAGTTCTCAGTACCATGATGACTGTATTGCAATTTTAAGAGAAAAACAATGGCTACCCTTCTTGGAAAAGTTTAATGGGAGCAATGAGGAAGTAACTAAACAATTTGCCTTTACATTTAATGGGGAGAAAGCATTGATAGGCAATTTCTCATTTAGGATCTCAGAAGACACCATAGCACAATCCTTGGGGATCAGCCCAGAAGGAGAAAAATACTTCAAAACAAAACAATTCAAGGAAAAATCATGTACCCAATTCATGTCCAGGTCGAGGGTTTCATCTGTTAATTGGAAGAAGGGTGTCCCTAGGAGCTGGTTGATGCATCCATGGGACGAAATGGTATATATCATTCAAAAATTTGTTACGTGTGAGGGTCGTTACAACATAGTCTATTTATACCACATCAAACTCCTGTTACATTTAAAAGGGAAGTGCACCATTAGTTTACCATATTTCCTCTTGCAGAGCTTGACCAAGATGTCAAAAACTATCCAAAATCAAAAAGGAAATGAGGACAAAAGCTTGTATCATTTCGGGTTAATTAAAATTCTCATTGAATTTGAAGTGCAGAAAAGGGGAAAGACATGGAGGAATTTCTGGTTGCCAATCAAATCAAAGATGAAGAGGATGAACAAGAACAACAAGAACACTCAGGATTTATGCTTGACATTGATGAAGAGATCCCTGTGTGCAAGTCAAGCAATTTCCCTCCACCTAGCAGTAGTGTGAGGACGAGAAAGATGAGGCAAGAGCCTGCCCATAAAATGGAGCAAGATAAAATTTTCACTACATATACAAGAAGATCCAGGAGAGCACAAAAGGCCGAGCCACAAGAAGATCAACCAGAATCAAATGCACATGCACCGATGGAAATCGAGAGCAGTGCTCACTCACAGCCTGGACCAGAAGCCGAAATGGAGGTTGAGAGCAACAATAGGCAAGGAAAAGAGTCACCACCTACAATCAAGAAACAAAGGAGCCTGGAAAAACAAATTGAAAAGTTAAAAGAAGAACTGATGGAGGCCAACATGCTGGAGAAAGTCATCAAGAGGGAGAACGAGATGTTGAGAACTCAGAGTAAGAAAACCCAGCAGAAGAACGAGAAGCTTAAGGAGCAAATCAAAGAGCTCAAGGCTGAACAAACTGACATTTGCAAGTGGGAAACCAAATGGTATACTCAAAAGAAAGTCCTCAAGGAGAAATATAAGAATTTTAAGCATGAGCTCCACATTCATAAAGATGCCCAAGCTAAGAAGAACATAGATGCATTATTAAAAGTAGCAGAGACACAGGTAGGAACAGAGTATAGAGGCAGAACATCAGGATTAGCATGAGGACATGCTAAGTCATTGAGCTTGGGGGAGATGTTGGTACCATTCCATTACCATCTTTTTCTTCTAGAAACACCATCATTTGTCTATCTTTTTCCTCCATAGACCCCTTATATCCATTGAAATTGATTAATTAATAACATTATAGTTGTTAGTTTACATTAAAGTTAATTTATGAATTTTTATGTTAGAAATTAGGAATTTTAAACAAAAAGATTACAGGAAGTCATAAAATCCTGTAAATGGTTTATCATCTGACACGTGGCATGATAGGCAAGCCAAAGCAATGGATAGGAACAAGACCTGGAATGTACATACATGGTGAAAAATCGATTCTACAGCAAATCAAAAGCTCCTGGTTATGCGGTCAACACTGGTCAAACCCCAACCTTTTGGTTACAAAGGCAGTGAAAAGCCATGGTTTCCCAAACCGGTTTCGTTTTGTTTTTTTGGAAATCGGTTTAGATTAGAAATGGCCAAAAATCACTCCATTGTAAAAGCAGAAACATCTGCTTAATGAATGTACATTCGATTCAGATAGGGACAAGCAAATCAAGACTGCGTATTTTTTTTGTTTTCAAGAACAATTACGATTATTATCTCTGTGTATTGTTTTGAGAACAGAACTCTTGTATGTGATTGCAACCTTCAGAACTTAATTACAATGACCATGTTAATCCAATAGCGTTTATGCGTTAATACTCTCGTTGCTTGAGTTTACATCAGTGTGCCATTGAAGCGTGGACGGGCCCTGCATGGATTGGTATACTGTTAATTTCATTTACATAACATTTTTGAATTTGAATAGAATGCATAGTGTTTAGTGTTATTTCAATGGTTATGATTTTATCGATTTGATTAGGAATTCTCACAAATGGTATTGATGGTGATAGCTTGAATATTTTATCGTTAGATCATTGAACCATATCTTGTAAGAGATTTGATCCATCGTTAGATTTTAAAGCATCTCCATAGACTCTGTTTTCATGCATTTAAAATTCAATGTGCTTTTGATTTTTCATGAATGCTTAAGTGTTAACTAGACAGAGCTTTTGTGCATAACATCCTTGTAAGAGGATTAAAATCTCAGTCTAGCAATACACTATACCTTTAGGACAGCTAGATAAAATAGGTGATCTGAGTGTTAAGGTGAGAGGAAACATATCTTAACCTTCTGTAAAAAAGTACTGTAGCCTATCACAATAAACACTTAGTTAGGAATCCTTTATGTCTATAGACTTTAGACACGTGCCTTGAAGTTTACTTGCCCTGGTTGATAATAAATCTAGTCTAATCTAGCATCCTAGATTGGCCACTACACATGGTCAGTCATTAATTGACATGAGCACTCCTTATGTCAATCAAGGACATATGGTTAGTTCTGTGGTGAGCGAGAATCCTTAAGGAGGTCCTAACCAATCCATGGGGGCACCCTACTCACAACCTCAAATGAGCCAAGGGTGCACTGCTTATCCTGGGGGCAATGCTATACCCTAGCATCACAATCCCCATGGAAATCCACATTACAATGCCATACCCCAAGGCAAATACTATACCATGCAACCTATGTATAATATTGGGACTCAAATGATGGGAGGACTGCAAGGATTCTCAAGTCATATGTCATCACCTTGGATATCCCCGAATTGTATAAACTTACAAATGACACCATTTATCATAACTTACTCTGGCCGCTAATCCTAAATAAAATATCGACAAACATCCCCAAGTTCGAAGGGAAATAAGGGGAGGGTCTAGGTTCCCATATCTCCACCTATCATATCTAGTATGTTTCTAACTCCATGGTGGATGATAGTATCTGATTACGTCTTTTTCCCCGCACCCTTATTGTAAAGGCAACCAAGTGGTACATCGAGTTACCACGCGTGTTTGTAAATACCTTTGATGCTCTAGCGATGGAATTCTTAAAGCACTTCCAACTACCCATCCGCTATGAGACCTGGACAGAACTCCTCACTTCATTATGTTAGGATATCGCCACTCACATCTATGATCATATACATGAATGGAGATGTAGGTGGAGGTTAGTCAAAGCTTCCCTCCTAGACTATCTCTTAGCGGACTGGTTCTACAAGTCCCTACTCCCCTAAATCGCTAAAGATGTTGCCTTAGGTGGTGCGGTCACATAAGACCAATCCATACGTCGTGCCCAACACTTAGATTTGATATATTCACAGTCTGGCACACTTTACGATGTAATCCCCAATCCCCCTCACAACTCTGATGCTCTCGCTACTCAGCACCCCAAAATGCACGCCAATGGGATTATCGGTGCAACCTCTAAGGCTGCTGTAAAACAACTCAGCAGTCACATTGCCCAGATGTCAGTAGACCACTCTACCAAATTGACTACTCTTCCTACCACTGCGATAAACTCTGTGCAGTCTACGTAAAAACCCATTGGTAAGAACAAGAAGAATAAGAAAAAGACTACTCCTTCTGAGGAGTAGTCAACAAAGTAGCAAAAACCAAAGCAGAAGGCTACTGCCCCTCTTGACGATGGAAAGGATAAACCCACTCGATTCCGTTGCAAAATATGTATGCAAGAACACATGACATATCTGTGTCCGCATCTTCAGGAATGCATGGATTTCATTGCTAAAAAGGACACTGAAAGGACCCCTGCTATCCTAAATAATCCTTTCCCCACTCAGCAGTAGAAACACCTCATTACCAACCAACCCCATCCCCCACAAGGGGGCAATGGTGGTTCGCAACATCCTTCAACTGGTGAAGGACCCTCTATCATGTACACCTTTGAAATGGTAGATCTACAAACAAAAGCCAAATTCGATGGAGCTCTTGTCACTCATGTAGAGGAACCTTCCTCAAGTCAAAACCCATCGCCGCCCAATGATATCCATATCAAAAGGCCAGTTTCTGACCTTGTGATTTGGCCCCCTAAAGGGGCACTTTGACACACAATGCACAATACATCTACACATGCTGCCCAAAACTACAACATTGTAGAAGACTTGGCACAAGTGCCGTCGGCTATGTCAACACTTGAAGTATTACAAACATGTCCAGCACAAAGGAAAGCTTTGCTTTCGGTTATTGGTGGTATCGACCCATAGTATTCCATGCTTGCAATTTTCAACATGGAAAAGCGTAAACCTTCCCTTTCTCACGAGCTTGCATTTCAGGTGCAAATATTTTCTAAAGGTAAAGGTATACATAGAACTGTCATCGAAGAAGGCGCTTCTACTTGCGTCATGTCAGCTTCACATTGGCTCACTTTGGGTTCTCCAACCCTATCCCTGCTATCGAATTCCCTTAAAGCTTTCGACGACCACACTTTCATCCCAAAAGGTTACCTAGCTAGCTACCTCATCACCTTGAGTTGGAAAACGATAATGGTGGATATCGAAGTCGTGGATCATAAAATCAACTATAAATTACTTTTGGGCTACACTTGGACTTATGCCATGAATGCCATTGTGTCTTCGGTCTTTTGTATCATCCTATTTCCCTTGGATGGAAAGATAGTTACAGTGGACCAGCTGTCCTTTGGCACCCCAGATTACTCTCCATTACCTAGCAGCTTTATACCCTTAGTGGGTGGTGTACCTAACTCTTACGTCATTATCGGTATCGGTCTACTGAAGGCTTCTTCCCTAATGGGTTGTTTCCCTCTTCAGCCACCAAAGGTTCCACAGATGGTCAATTTTGTTTCATCCATTCCTAATGAACCAATTGATCCTTGGATCCTCATGGCCCCTTCAGACATTGACACTTATGGAGAAAAAATGTCATTGTCACCAGTTGAATTGGCCTACCAATCCATTCAATCTACATCTGAGTCTCTAGTCGCTTTGGTCGCGGCCAACGATACCACTACCCCTCCCATAACTACTCCTTCTTTTGATCCCCTCAATCAAGTCCTACCTAAGGACGAAGCTATTAGAGAGATCATGAGTTTAGAAGAGCGACCTTGGGAGGACTCATACCATCGTGTTTCGATATCTGATTTAGACAGATGCCTCTTCAAATCCTATCATCTAACACACCTGAAATCGTTTCCTCACCATATATCACTATCCAAACTTTGGACTCAGAAGGTAACATGGGTAATATTTCAAAGACATTGCCCATCGATATTTCAATCAAGACAGGCATCGTGGAAAACATACAGATTGGAGGCAATCACAATCCTGAGGAAATTGCGAGCTTCACCTATCCTTTTAAAGACTTCCACGATGTTTTCCCTTGGTCTTCTGAGGAAATGCATGGCATAGACCGTTCTATTGTCAAACATGAGATCAAGAAGTACCGAGCATTCTTTTTACGATATTTTTATTACTTGTTAATTTGAAAAAACCTCAAGTATCCTTCTTTAGGCTTGTTAAACTACTACGAAGAAGAGCAAGCATTCTTTTTATGGTATTTTTCTTGCTCATTAATCTGAAAAACCTCGAGTCTACTTCTTTGGGCTCGTTAAACTACTATAAAGAAGATATGAGTGCTTTCTTTTATGGGATATTTTCTCGCTCTCAAAAAACTAAAAAATGCCCAAATTTGTCATTGTTGGGCTCATTAAACACACACAACGACGGTCCGAGCAACTCTTTTTCGCTCTTTTTCTAGCTCATTAAACTGAAAAAGATCATTAGAGCATTCTTTTTAGGTGCTTTTTTCTCGCTCATAAAACTAAAAAAATCCCGAGATTTTTCTTTAGGTTCATTAAACATTTATAAATATGACCTGAACATTATTTTAGGTACTTTTCTCACTCATTAAACTGAAAGATCCCAAGTTTTTGTCACCGGGCTTGTTAAAACATCTATGGCAGCAACAGGAGCACTTGCTTTTTTGGGACCATTTCTCTCTCTTAAATCGAAAAATCCCCGAGTTTTCCCCTTCTTCGGGCTCATTAAATCTACGAAGAAGGAACAAGCAGTTATTTAACCTCTTTTTCCTTGCTCAATAAACTCAAAAAGATACCTTGAGTTTTCTTCATTTCACTCGTTAAAATTTGATGAAGGTGTTGAGTTTATCATTGCGCGACTCATTAAAAATTCATGACGAGAAACGAGTTTAGTTTGTCTCCTCATACTCGTAAAAAAATGAGGTCAACATCTATTGAACATAGGTTTCCCTTTATCCGGATTCAATAGATTAACTCATGGAAAAGTAACCGATTCACATATACTATTACCCTTTTGTCACACCTAGTTAACAACTATAACAAAGGGACCACCCTGGAGTCATTCTTTACGATCTTTTTAGACTCTCTAAATATGAAAATACCATCGAGTTGTCTCATCTGGACTCATTAAATTAAATAGATGAGGTATACAGTCACTCTTTTTATGATCCTTTTTAGACTATCAAAACATGAAATGATCAACGAGTTTGTCTGTCTGGACTCATTAAACTAATCAGATCGGGCATATAGTCGCTCTTTTTGCGATCATTTTCAGATTCTTAACATATGAAAAGATCAACGAGTTTAACTGTCTAGACTCACTAAACTAATCAGATGGGGAAAGTAGACAATACAACTACATTCAGTATTAGAAAGTCTGGTTTGGCAGCAGTTGTTCCCTTGAACATGGCACTATCTCGGATAAACCTTCCTTATGACGGCCTCTCAATATGAATCCTACAATCCTATGAGTTTTAGCCTAAATACCTCGATGTTCTTGCATCTCTATATCCTAGCACTCTTTGGTGTTCATGAGTCTAGTGATGCATGGTTAAACTATTGTCATGCCTTCTATTGTTGTATATCTCCATCTGGAAAATGTTTCCTTTGACCTTGATGACTTCTTTCTTTCCTTCAATATTCAACGAGATTCCCAAGAGCGATGTTTTTCATGATTTCATACGAGATCTTTCTTCCATGATGCCACAATGCATATTAATATGTTCATGTCTATACATACTTCTGATAGGATCCTTTTTAGAGGGATACCATCTCATCCATATAGGAGATCCAATGCTCCCTCTTTCGCTGATCCTTTCCTCAGCTTCCTCCATCTTTCCAGTGATATGAGTTCCTCTTCTAGAACATTGTTTTGTCTTATCAAATTTCCCTGAACTTATATGTGACTCATCATTTTTCCTTTCTCTACCTGACATAGAGACCATAGACTGCTGATCGAGGTAACCTTCTTGCTTATCAATATCAATGATGATTATTTTCTCACCATTTTTTCCAGATCTCGTAGTTGAGATCTCATGAAGATTTTTCCTTATTCTTCTTTACTGGATTTCAGATAGTATATCCTTGTGTAACCTTCTTATGTCTCCTTTATTAATTCATAGGACATTCATGTCTTCAAAGGAGAACTCACTATACTGACTTCATTTCTTCATAAGGATCCTACTGCAAGAACTTTGTCTAACCCATAGATATTCTTGCATTGATGAAGTCAATAAACAAGACTTTATTATAGAATAAAAGAGACTTACTTGATATTGTGAAGATAGGATCTTCACCTTCATCATGTTGGTTGATGTTGTGGTAGATACATTGATGTTTCCTCTGGATATGATCCTTGCTTGAAGCTTCTCTTCAAGTCCTTGAACATCTAGTCCTTGCAACATCAACTAGAGGTTGCATGCCATGATGTGATAGGATTGCACAACACCTTGATTTGGGTCTTGTTGATGTAAATCATATTGTAGTTGATCTTCTTCTTTGAATGGGAATCTGAGCTTCTCTTTGAAGAGATCAATCACTGTAATACAAAGATCATGCCATGGTGTGGAGTGTGAGAGACACCAATGTTGTTTAAGACCTTCAAAACCCTTGCTGAAGAGGACTGAAGCTGTGAACTGTTTATTGGACCTTGATCTTCTTTGGTAGATTGTCTCCTTGATCATATTTGTGTTTACAAACCACTGTTGTAGACTTACCCTTTGATCTAGGGTTTGATCAAGGTATATTTCTTGATCTTCTTTTCTATACTTGAATCTTGATGTTGGCATGTCTCTTTTATGCCCTTCTTTGACTATTGAACCAACGCTCTCATACAATGTTGAAGAATCTAGGGTGCATAATTAAGATGATTCTTCATTACACGATAACAACTTGTGAAGAATTTAAACAATTTATATTAGCTTGATGGTTACTTAATTATTAGCATGTGTTTGTTAACTTCATCAAAATGATATCAAAAACAAAAGAGACAAGCAAACAAATATTTTGGCTTATGCCAGGGCCAAAACCTCTCCCTCTTGGAGAGGAAAACCCATGTGTAAATTCTTCTTATATAGATTCCATTGATGAACACTAAGACCATGACCCTTGACACACTCTTCCTCTCCAAGACCAAGATATCAATCCCCTCTCTCGAGCATTGTTGAGATCATCATCTTGCTGCTCCTTTGATAACTTCACTGCAGTAGAAATATCATTAAGTTCATCATTGTTACATCATGGATGGCTTTACGATCTCCTCATCATGATGGCACTTCATTTGAGTGCCCAGATCACATGTTGCCTTATCTACTCTACCAGATCACATGCTTCCTACATGTTGCCTGATATACTCTGCCATATCACATGCAACCTGATCTACTCTACCAGGCCACATGTTGACTGATCTATGCTGCCAGATCACACATTGCATGATCTATGTTTCTAGATCCAAGACTGCAGTAACAAGACCAAGTGAGATCTCCTTATATATATATATATATATATATTCATATTCATTTATTGTCACTGTAGTGGGAGCATTATTCTAAGTCTGCCATGCGTATGGGATCTTATCACTTTATTTCCAATATTGTGCTTGAAGGTTACAAAGATACCATACCATATGGTTTCCTTTTATTCATCCGATAATAATCTAGACTGCTCCATCAACCTATAGGTATGTTGAGAGGGTGACAAGCCTTGGTCCTACTGCTCCTTATACCTATCTGAGGACATAGCTTGAACACTTAGACATGACTTACCTCAATGCAGATCTGACTACAGCTATTGACTGTGGTTCCTTGACCTTGACTATGGCTTCATTACCCTTGATTGCAGCTTCATTGCACTTGATTGTGGCTTCCTTGCTTTATTGTGGCTATGACTGTGACTACCTTAAGACTTAAACCCATATGAATACCATCCTAATACTTCTCCTTCCGAAACCCTGAACTATCTCCTTTCTGTAATGTGGATCTTCTCCTTTGACCATACAAAATTTTAGAGAGAATTTGCGAGTTCTGTGTGTTATTTTTGCACAGTTCCTAGCCACTTATTTATAGTGGTTTGTGCTCCAAAAAAAAATGAGCTGAATTAAACTTGTGAACCAACGTGAATTTTTCTCAAGTTGATGTGACTTTAATTTATGCATTTAATTTATTTTGTTTGGAGCTGACGTAAACATCTCCTTATCCTTTTGCTTGCAAACTTTGATAGGCTTGTTTTGAGGCATCAATCTTGGTCTTAGAGGGTTGCTACACTTGTTGAAGACTAGTACACATTTACGTGGACTCATGACATGATTCTTTGACTCATAAATAATCCTAAAGACAACAAGAAGTCTTTCTTCTAGTGACACTTCTTGCTCATGAAACCCATGCAACAAGATTACAAGCATAATTTATTTTCTCTTATTACATAAACTACAAAGATCATGTCATTATGAAGACCGGACCTAGTTACACTTTCTTCAACACTCCCTCTTAACTAGGGAGGTATTCATAATGGTGCTAGGTAATTCTCAATCTGAAGAGTTTCTCATAAGAAGAATCGGATTTGCAATCCATTTGTTATAGCATCATTTCAACCAACATCGTTTCCATTTTGCAAGGCCTTGACTAATAGTTCTATCTCTCACTTAGATCAGAGCACACAATATTGGTGAGACCAATGACTGATAAACACGCATCATCATTGTCTCTCTTAGGGTCATACCCACATGAGTGTTCTTCGAGTATGCCCTACTAGGACTATTCTCATCTTGGGTTCTAAGCCCTCAAGAATAGTGGTCCTCTTGCCCACTCTTGTCTTGGATGCCTTACCACATCCTCAAAGAGTGTTGGATGCCAGATGATTACATAACCCTCCATTATTTCTTCCAAATTGAAGACAAGAATGTTGTGTCTCATTCTCCCTCTTAACCAAGGGTGAATTCCAAGTTTCTTTTTACTCAGAAACTTACTCGAGTTCCTTTACTCATAAGAACCACCCAGAGCTCCCTCTTACACAAGGACTCTATCATCAATACTTTATAAGGTCTTCTAGTTGACTGATGATCCATGATCTTGATGTCATCAATTTCTTCACATGTAGGGTTCAGTCATCCATCACTTTCCTTCATCATGTCATTCCTTCTTTCTCAGAAAGTATCCTCCTTGGCTTTACATTTGGGTCTTGCTTTATCAACTCATTTGTCTTCACTTTTCGTCAACAATGATTGTTATGGATCACAAGGTACATGGTTGTGACATCCTTCAAAGCTCTCTTTTCCTAGATCTTGCACACATACCTAGACTGTACCAAGAGGTCAGACACCAAAAAAAAATTACATATTACCTTTTGGTGATGGCCTTCTTTCAATGAAATCTTCTTGTAGGCATAAATCATCTCGCACACATGTTTACACATATCCTAATGATATCTATTGTCAAGGCTCCTGATCTTTTCAGACTTCCATCAGAGTCTTCACATCATTCTGGGAGGTTTCCTGGTCAAGTCTCCCTAATCCTCTGGATGTTAACTGCCTTTGTCATGGTTGCATGCTTCACGATCTCTTCCATTCTCATATATTTGATTCCCAGGAACTCTCATAGTTCTTCAATGGTCATCAACTACCTCATACCACATTATGAGGACATATTATGTTGATTTAATCTAATTTGACTTTTGTCTTTCTACATCCTTTCAGAGGAGGAGAACTTTTTCTTCTTGATCATGCTTGATCCACTTTATCTCCAACCACATATCTGGTCATAATTTGGCCATATCTGTAAACCAAGGTGTTTTAACATAGATAACAAACAAATTTTCATCAGGAAATTTATCATTAACAGGAACATCCTCACCTGCATGGCTAAGCTTAGGTAGGAAATCAACTACCTGATTTTGTTTTTCCAGCCTGTCCAATACTGTGATGTCAAATTCCTGCAACAACAATAACACCTAGTAATCTTACCATTACTGGTTGGTTTGTTCATGATATATCAAATAGAAAAATGATCAGTATGTACAAAGAATTCATAGTCAGTGATGTAATGCATAAAATGATTAATAGCATAAATTACAACAAGGAATTCTTTCTTAGTTCCGGTGTAATTCAGTGCTGCAGGAGTTAAATTTTTACTAACAAAATAAATAGCATGGGTTATGAGATTTTCCTTTTGGCCAAATACCACTCCTATAGCTGAATCAGAGGCATTACTGGAAATATGAAAGGGAAATTTCCAATCGAGACCTCCCAAGACAGGTGCCAAAGAAAGTTTTCCCCTGAGTGTATCGAATGCAACTTGACACTCATCACTCCAATGAAATTCAGATTATTTGGTCAATAATTTAAACAATGGAATGACTACCTTTGTAAAATTATCAACAAACCTTCTATAGTAACCTGCATGTCCAAGGAAACTTCAAACTCCCTTTTGAATCATTGGTGGGGACAACCTTTCAATTACTTCGATCTTAGTCGGATCAACTTTAATTCCTATAGCAGAAACATGATGACCCAAAACAATACCTTCTATCATAATAATGAAATTTTTTTCATTACTCAATGAAAGATTAGTTTCTCTACATATCTACAAAACTCTCCTAAGATTATGTAGATATTCTTCAAAAGTATCACCTGTTACTGTAAAATCATCCATGTAAACCTCTATGCAAACATGCAAAAGGTCAAAGAAAATACCAAGTATCGCCCTTTGAAATGTGGTTGGTGCATTGCATAAACCAAATGGTATCACCTTATATGCATAGGTTCCCCAGGGACATGTGAATGTTGTCTTGTCCTGGTCCTCTGGAGCTATCCGAATTTGGTTGTACCACTAAACCCATCTAGGAAAGAAAAATACCTCTTCTGTGCTAGAGTATCCAACACTTGGTCTATAAAAGGAAAAGGAAAGTGGTATTTTAATGTAGCTTTGTTTGGTTCCCTATAATCCACACCCACTTGCCACTTACCATTATTTTTAGGGATGATAACATATGGGGATACCCACTGGATGTCTGAAATAGGATAAATGAACCCTACATTTAACAATTTCAGCAACTCATTTTTTACAATTTCTCTCAAAGCGGGGTTCATCCTCCTTTACGGTTGTCTCACAAGCTTGGAATTTCCCTCTATGTAGATATGATGAATGCATGTATATGAGTGAATAGCCCTCATGTCTATGTATTCCCAATCAAATGTATCTTAAAATTATTTCAATGTCTCAATTAATTGCTCCTCCTGTTCAGGAGTCAAGGCGGAATTGATATTTAGGGTTTTTCAAGAAGAAATTTCAATTACCCTACCTCCACATTCACTCATTGAATATGTAGGAAATGAAGATAAGAGGGTTGAATGTAATTCAATTTTTGTATCATATTTATAAGAGTTTTGCAGGTTAGTAATGATATCTAGATTAGGACTAAACTAACCGTCTAAATGTTATGAAAAATCAGGATTAGAAATATGACAATTTTTCAGATTTTTCCTCTGAATTTTCTTTAAGGCTCATGGCTTGGGCTATTGTCCATACTAGGTTAATAGCTTCTGAATCATGTTCTTCATCATCCTAATAGGTATTTTATGACTTTAGGATGGTTTTGGCAGGGGGTATAGGTTGATGTGTTTAGTTTCAGCCACATGAGCAATGGTCATGTTTCTAGACCTACACCCTATGTAAGCATTAGCCATAGCTAGCCAAGTTGTCCCTGAGATCAAAGGATTCCCTCCCAAGTTGGTCTGGTTGAAGAACATAGAAATATGAAGGGTATTCCTAGGAATCCAATGAAATGACAATGTCTTCTAATACACCCTATGGCTTTACCTTAGACTTATCTTCCAGTTTTAACATGGTAGGAGTAGGAAGTAAGTCAAAGGACCCTTTGTGAGAGAATGTCTCCATGGTCATCACATTGATGGCTACACCTAAATTGATTAGAGTGTTTCTTATTGGGTACCCATTAATAAAGGTGGTAACCACAGGGATCCTAGGGTCTACATATTTCTCAGTAACAAATCCGGTGGACATAAGACTTGCAAGTTTTCCACCTACTTGAATTGTAGAAGGTTCTTTCTTCTGTTTCCCTGGTCTATTAGTACATAGCTCCCTCACTATTTTGGCATAAATAGGGATATCATTAATTTCTTGTACTAATGGGATCTTAATGCATACATTTCTCAGTTCAGACACAATATCGAACTCGAGTTGTTTTATTTTCATCTCCAACCTCTCTGGAAAAGGAGTCTGGATAGTATGAAACAAGAGAGGTTCTTGTGACTTTGGAATGATTTGTTCGGCTAGTTCTATTGTGGTTTCTAATTCGGTTGTATCCAGAGTGTCTTCCTCTATAATCTCTTCCATTTTTCTGGGCTAAGTTACCACCTTCCCTAATATGAGTTTGGTTTCTTGCAGTGACACAGGAAATTCTTGCAATGACATAGAAAATTCCTGCAGCATGGGAACATTAATTTCCTGCATAGGATGTGGTGTAATGTAATAGGTAGTAAAAGTGGGATAGGTGGCCAATCTAATATTGTGAGTATAAGGCTTTATAGTTTGGATTGGGTACTGGCTGGGCATGAAGTTGTGTACGTCATGGTTGATTTTGTGGGGTAGGAAACTAAAGGTGTTGTTGCTGTGGCTGACCCATTTGTTGTGGCATGTGTTGTGGTGGATAAAATTTTTGAGGGGGGTAATTTAATGTAACAGGATAAGAAAAATTCCCCTGCCAAGGCTTTTTGTAGGCCAGGGCTGCCAGGGCATTGGAATGTTCCACATCTGATTCTGAGCATAAGGAAATTGAGAATGTTGTTGTGACATACCTGTAGGACGTGGCTGCCATGTTTTTTGACGTGCCATTGCATAGATTGCATTGCCAGCTTCCTAATTTGCTAAATATGTTGCTTTAATCTCTGGAAGAGAAGGACAATGATCAGTATAATGATCAACCTCACAAATTCAACATACCTCTATACGATTTGCAAGAAATTCCCTCAAGGATGTTTCTTCCTACACTTAGAGAAAAACACAACCAAGTGTAGGTTTTAACCCCGTACAGAAATTACCTGCATACGAATTCTAAATCACAGGAAAAATAAAAATGCGAGAGCATAACACATAAAACACATATACATAGAGATTTCCCACTGGATCCCAAAACGGAGACTACCAGCTTGATTTTTCATTATATTCCTTTCAATGTTACAATACATATTTATACATGCCGAAGCATCCAATACCATGGACCGAAAACCATCGAGTCCAAAACTGTGGACCGAAAACCATAGGTAGGTTCGCCCAACCTAATATAGGGTCCAAAAAAATATAACACAACCCAACACTTAGGTCCTTCAAATGTGACATGATCCGTAATGAGGGAGTGGATACCAAATTTTTTCCTGAATTGGGATCCTTAGTCACTTTAGTTTCTCCCTTCTGTGGAGGGATGTACTCAGGTAGCATAGAGAGACGCTTGATTCCCTCGGCATTGACTTCTTCGACACCTTGGTACTCTTCTTCTTCTAAATCCACAATTTTTTTGGTTTCTTATCCTTTTTCTCCTTCGTTTGTGCCTTTGTATGCTTCCTTGGTGACATTCACGCTGGCACTGACTTCTTCTATTTTTCTTTCACGAATGATTTCTTTTCTTTCATGGCGAGCTGCTTTTCTTTTATCACAATTTATTTTGAACTAGGTGACCTTAATGTCGTGGGTAGTGTTATCCTTGTTGGAAAATGGCTCAAAAATAAATCCAAATATGCTCTTTAAAGTCTCCATAAGCCAATAAAATCATGCAAATGGATCCAAATATGCCCCAAAGTCTTCAAATATTCCTTAAGATCATCCTAAGGTTGAAACAATCACATGCCAACAGCCCTTAAAAGGGAGGAGAAACACTAGATGGAGGCTAAAACATTGAAAAAATAGTGAAAATCCAGTATTGAAGGCTTAACAGTCCAAATACACAATAGCTGTTAGATATGGTTGATCAACAACCTAGATCTAAGTGGCAAATTGCAATTGGTAGGTCTGATCAACAAGCAGTGGAAATCAGTGCAAGGCACCGCCGATCAATGATCTTCGATGATCGGATCAACGGATCACATCGGCAGAGGTATCGGCGATTATAGTATGGGCATTCTGATTGTGATCGATGATTAAATGTGGACCGTTTATCTAGGGCACAGATCGACAGCCCACATCGCATCAGTGGATCGCAATCGGAGAAACCTTAAGGAGCAGTGCTGATGCGATTAGAACCAGACCCGATGACATTATAAGTATTATTTTATAATATTTCAGGTCCTTAGGAAGGTCGTTTTTAATGCATTTTTGTGTATTTTCATTATATAAAAAAATAAAAAGGGAGGATAGGGTAGCACTGATGCAATAATTCCTGGACTCGAAAGGGTTTGGGAATGAAAATATATATTATTTCAGGTCTGTTGAAGCCAATTTTGATGTGTTTTCAGTGTTTTTACGTATTTCAGAATACGAGGAAAATACAACAGGACTAGGCCGTCTGCGATAGGTGACAACAACCCAAAGGGTGGACCTAATAGGAAAGTAAGCAATCTATAAGGACTTTTGAAGTCTGGAAAAGTAGAAATGGGTGGGATTTCACAGTATTGCAGTGTTTTCTATGTAAAACAAAAAACGCTCATTATTAAGCATTTTAAAGGGATCACAGAGGCACACAAACCCATTGCACCACATAGCAGAGTCTAGGAGACAGATTGCCGGGAAATAGAGACCAAAAAGGGAATAACTAGGGCCACAACACACGCTGCTTGTCCAAAACAAACAGAAACATCATGGAGCAGACAATGCTCAGCCAAAAACAACAGAACCAATTGTGGGGCATCTCTGGCACGAGAGAGCTCCCAAACAGTGCATTAAACTATCTGAGTGTGGTTAGTCTTCTGTCAGAAGAAGGAACCTCCAAGCCATGCTTTCCTAGTCAGGGCATCAAAGTATAGCACGCTCCTTCTACAGGATCCAATGGCACTATAACCCTTAGCAACTTGTTTTCAGATGACATAGTCCTCTTCTTCAAATTAATGACCCCATTCATGTTAATAGCCCAATTGATTCCTAGGAGCACGTAGGGATTACTGTCATCAAGAATTTATATAACTTCAAAGTCTGCTAATGCACTTTCACCATCAATATCAACTGTTACTCCATACAATCGTCCCATGGGGATGGTTTTCTGCTGGCTCGCCATTCGAAGCTGAATCAGAGACCACTACAGTGCATGTCTCCCCATCCTTTCCCATGTCTGTCTCGGCAGAACATTGGCATCAGACCCCAGATCCAAAATTACCTAGTACATCTCGTAATCGACTATTTATGCTATTAGCCACATCTCTCATCCTGTTCATGCCTTACGTTTCCCAATATTTCTTACCATGCATGTTCATCAAGGAAATTTTCTACACTGACCCATTTATTTATTAATTGTTGGAGTCCTTCCATAGCCTTGCTATCGTGCAGTAGCTTCATGCAGGTCTCCAAAAAATTAGTGAGTACAGAAGCGTCAACCTCTTGCGTTGTACTGGTTTCTAGTGTCTTTCCCTAGCTTCCTGGCATGGAGGCTTCAGCACCAATCGTCATTCCACTTATCAGTACGATATTAACTCTCTGGTCTTCTACACAGGGCTTAACCCTCATCATCTATAATTTTTGCATATGCTGCTGAGGCTACCTTTTCTTCTATTGCATCTTAGATATTAGCACCAGACATTCTTCTATTGAATGGTCAGATTATATATAGTACTTACATGAAGGTTGTGTAGCATTTGGGAAATCACACGTGAAGTGCCCCAACTCTCCATAGTTGTAGTAGATGATCTGACCATGACCTCTACTAGGTCATGCTCCTCTTCCTTGTCCTCGGCCTTGAAAACCTCCATGCACTCCACTTGCACATTGATCTAGAGGCCGAGTTTCTGCTTGCATACAATAAGTAGGGGTTCTTTCCATCATTATCACAGAAATTTCAAAACAACTATTGGGGTGTTTGAATGAAATTCTAATGTAAGTGGTAGTTATCCGTTGCATGTTTCCGAGTGACTTGACAAATGGCACACCACAGCACAGCTCCTCTACTTGGCCCATATCGGGCTGCTGGCTTTAGGGGAACTGACCCTCCCCCTATCATATAATTCATGTAGATTGGACAATGATCTTTATCGTGCCCATGGCCCTTGCACTTCAAGCACAAAACCTTCATGTGTGGTTCTGACTTGGTCTCCTTCTCTTTCTTAAGACTCTGTAATTCCATGTGCAGGCTATCTAACTACGAGTGAATCTTTTGTACCCCTAGGTTTGTATCCTGAATAGGTGATGTGTGTAGTATCATCGAGATCTCCAAGGCTTCTTCTTGCGTGCCTATCTCCTGCTATGATAGAGGTATTATTTAGTGTGACAAAAGCGAGGAAATAAACTAGCCGTGATAATGGGTATCTGAGATTTTCATGTTCTCATGACTGATCTAGCACCTCAACCTCTGAGGAAAGTCCCAAGGTGTTTCATCGAATCTCATTAGGATCTCCTTAAATTAAATCACCGACTATGTCTCAGATTTAGGCTTACTAAATTCTTTGTTCAGAGCTATCTATGTCTTTGCTACTGATGCTTGAGGATTATTAAAGAAATACTTAATTTACCAGGTTAGTGTGCGATCCTGCAAGGTGGTAACCAACTACAGCTTATTTATGTTATCATCAGTGATCTGTTGCATTGTCCATACAGTGTTCGCAACAAACTAGAACTGCTCCAGATCTTCATTTCCTATCCCATTGAAGATCGACATCTTCATTACGTTGACCATGTTTAATGGTGGAGGTTGAGGTGGAGTGGGTGAAGGTTTATGCGGTAGAGGTGGAGGTGGAGGTGGAGTGGATGGATGATGTGTTCTAGGAATACCCTGAGTTATTAGCTAAACAACGCTTCACGGAATAGTTTGCATCGCCCCTTCATCGTCACTTGAAGGAGGTCCAATCAGTGGGCTATACTCCAGACCTAATTCTTCACGATTTCTAAATAATATTCCACTTCGCGTAGCTATGAACATCAAGGAAATGGCAGTATCCACTTTTCACACAAAAAAATTTTAATCCAAGTATTCAATGACTCGACGTACCTACCTCATGGTCCCTCGAAGAATTTTCACTCCGCTTCAATATAAGTAACTGATGTGTCTACTGCAAATTTAGTAACAAATCCTCCCAGAGTTCGATCAAGCAGTCATCGACAACCTGCACGATCTTGTTATCCAATGTCTCTAATATTCACACCAATTCTGGCATCCACACTATAGTACTATTGAGCTTCCACCTTCCTTGATTTTCTGCCAATTTAGCTAACTACTCATATAGTTCAATTGGAAAAGTGCTAAAGAAAAATTTGTGTACCTCTATATACAAATACCTATTCAACCAATCCTCCTTTGACAGGTGCAGATTCCTACTTTCTTGAGCTACGAACTCATGAATCTTCCTATCTAACCACTTTTCAATCTCTTTCTTATTGAGATTCCAATGATGCGAAATCACAGATATCTTAAGTAGATATCGGTCCCAGCAATGGAACCATTTGTTGGTTTAAGGGTTCCTGAACTAGGTTTAGAGTTAGTTGTGCCAACCAACAAAACCCTACACTACTGGCCCTTTTGGAAACAACTTGCATAGCATAGGATATAGTCTCACTGGAAGTAGTATTGGGGGATGAAAGAACGAATTTTTTGGATCCACGGACTAGTGTGATGTCTTTCAGTGCCTTAGATATACTTCTGTGAAGATCAATAGACCTCTAGGGCCCTTTTATTGCGACTACGTTAACCAAATTTCTAACCTTCGCGAAGGCTTGTGAGCAGTAATTGCAAACCTTAAATAGATGATTTACCTACTTTCACGCATCAATGAACAACCGTATATTGGAGTTTGCATAGATCTACTTAATTTGGAAAAAAACATAAGAGAAATAGCTTCTAACTTCACAGAACTAGATTATTATTCATAACATGCTTCGCACAATATTCATTCATTATTTCATAAACATAGCATTCACTCGGTGAAATGTAACATAAACAAATTCAATGGAAATACATAATAATTCTTCAAAAATATGTCTTTATTGATCTTTGATTCATAGATTATAGACTCCCAACCCTACACACATAGCTATAGGGGTCCGCGGACCCTACCCAAGCCTCCTGCACACTTAGTTGTAGGAGCCTCCCCTTCTTCACCTAAGTGCAGAAAACATAGAATTATTGCCTTAACACTCACCCAAGACCACAAAAACTCTTCAATATACCCAATTCTTATCCAAAGTTACTTCTAAGAATCACTATTACTCAACTATTTATAGCTTTTCTAATACAATACCATGGTCCCCGGCTCATGGGTGAGCCTTCCAAACCGACCAAAACAAGGGAGGATCTCCCCAGACTTCTTCCTTACAAGAAATAAATTCAAAACCCAAGTAGATTGATGAACCTTGTATATGATCCGAGCATCCAACAACTTAGTCAATTCTTTCTGTATGAGGGTTTCAAGAGATAGATGGACTTCCTTGAGTTTCTGTTGAAAAAGCTTGAACCATTCTTTTATTGGAATGACATGTTGGATTATTCGCATGTCATATGTTTTCAAATAATTGTATGTCCATACAAATACATCATGGTACTGTTTGAATAGGTGGTCAAAGGCTTGTTTCTCCTTTGGTATGCAACATGTACTGATATTTTTGAATTTTGGATCTCTTTTTTTCCCAAGTTGATTTGTTCGTGTGTCGGTGTGGAACTGTGGGCTTTGGTGTTCCTAGATCCTTTGAAGTGGTTATGCAAGTCATAGAGTTTCCCAAGTGAAACCACACCATTGGGGATGGGGTTACCTTTGATGTCATCAGGTGTGTCTTGCAGAGACTTCTTGTGCATGTCCTCATCTATGGTTGCGTCTTTGAAAACGTCAGCATTATCCATAAAGTGCAGTATATGTTCATCATCATCAAAAACATGCAAATTCGTTATGTTTTTAGAGATAGATGGCCTATAAAAAATATCAAGCCAGAGCATCTGCAGTTGCATTGCGCATTCTTGGTACAAATATGATATTAAAATCTTGAAAATTAGAAATAAGCCATCATATCTCTTGATGGTAAGCTTTAAGATGAGGTGAGACACAATGTATGGTGTTATGTACCTTCTGTACCACAATATTTGAATCATCTACCACTTCAAGCATAGTGACATTGAGGGTGAGGGCTTCGTGCAAACCCAAGACGAGTGCTTCATATTCAATAGTGTTGTTTGTGCACTCAAACTCTAAGGGGCTTGAGACTTCTTTTCCTTGGGTTGATCGAAACACACCTGGATCTAAAGCCATCATGTGTTTTTGATCCATCAAAATACAAGGTCCACAAGTAATATGTACAAGGACCGCTTGTGACGCTAGTACTACTAACACTACTACTATTATTGTTAAAAAGTATTATACAAGCTTCATTTTCACTAGTTGGGCAAGGAAGGAGACCCAACTATGTATTTGGTGGGGTGGGGCTCAGCTGTGCAAGATAACACCCTAGCTGTGTTTCCAGAAAGAAATTCCCGAATACAAGCTTTGCGAAAGCCAATGGTTCATTATGCCCATCGAAGGGAGTAACATTGTGATTTATATACCTCTTAGACAACACTAGAATATGGCTACTTCTACCCTGATATGAAAGCCATAAGTGTGACCAGTCTATGGAAAAATATCCTTGCAACTTTTTGGATCAGTCTCTACTGAGGATTAGGCCATATGCTTCTGAGATGTCCACTATCACAATATTGATGCACTGGTGAACTCGCCCATCGAAAATTAATTGCATGATCACATCCCAGAGTTCACCAATGGATGGTACACATGTTTGATCAAGTTGGATGATCTCTATAGCTATATTGCTCCATTGCGCAATAATCCTTTTATAAATTGAGAGTGGCATGACATGTGTTGATGCGCGAGAGTCAACGAAATAGTTGTGGACATTGAAGTTGAATATTTGGAAAGATAAAAAAAATAGTGGGTAGAGCGAGTTCACTTCCTATTTTTGAAGCACATTCAGTATAGATGCGAGTGATCTGGGAGACTTACTTGATCCCGTGCTGGAAGAGGTAGCATTGTCTTTGGAGGTTTGCCCCATTGCGCAAAACAAAATATCCCACTGACCCGTGAGTTTGGTGAATTCGTACAGAGAGATGTTCGCATGGGTCTTCTTCATGTATTCAACAATATTGGAGTCCAAAGCAGGAAGACTCACCAAGTTGTCTAGGGGAAGAATTATGTTTTTACTATTTGGTGGAGTGTTCGAAGGTGAGATACTCATGGATGTGTCTTTCGTTAGAGCTATTTTCCCAGAATTTTGTTTTGTGTTTTATATGTTCAGGGTATTGGTGGTTCAACTTTTTGAACATTTTCTTGAATTTCTCTTTCGACATGCCAATCACAGTAGGATCCCCTTGACTTCTTAAATTTTATCGATCGTTCTGTTTTGGGGCCTCCTTCTCTGTGGTTGTTTCCTTTTGGTAAACTTTTAGACATTGATACATGTTAACCACATGCCTAGAACTTGCAGCTTCATCAGATGCAACATCCTCTTCATCATCTTCATCTTCCAACTGAACCTGGTCACACATTAAGATGATTGTTCATTCTCGAAACCACAGAGCCCACAACTCAGTTCTAATCTGTATAGATCTTATTTGAGTATTTTTTTTGGTGTAACTCACAAAAGTTATCCTTACCAAGCAGTTCCATTTGGAACACAAAATTTAAACTCTGCGCAGATTTAGCCAGGTGACTATTGTTGCTACCTGATGTCCCATTCTTTCTACATGAAAAACTAGAAGGTTTTCTTCTCATTATTGTCTCATTTGTCCATTGCTTGATTTCTTCTACTTCAGTTTTCAAGGACTTAAGGAAACAAGTAAGGGTCTTAGTTTCACTTGTTTCTTTTTCCTTCACCTTACTCACAACAGCCTAGGAATTCCTACTCGCATCTTTGGAGTCCTTCGTTAATTCAACATCTATAATGAGTCCAATCATGCAAAAGTAATTTTCCACATCAATTTCTTCTTGCAAATTTTCGAACAATGTTCATTTCACAACTCACTTGATGAGTTCCACAATGATGGTCGATAGTGTAGATGTGTAGTAGTCGACTGTGATGGAGTCATGAGGTTTAGTATCTAAAGTGGATTTGTTCAAGATACAGTTACCTCTAGTTAAAGTATTTCTCTTTCTCTTTTAGCTCCGTCATAAGACTACCAAACGCTTTCAACAAGATCATAGGGGTTTTGTCATCAGAAAATTTTTCAAGGAAAATTATTTTGAACATCCCTGAGTTTTGAATGGATTTGATAGGAAGGTTGTGGTACCATATAGCTGCTATACCATCTAAGGTACATGGAAATAGTCTACATCAACATCTTCGTAACGTACCTTGAACATCTGGAGATGTAGGTAGGACATGTCTAGATGATATTCTACCTTCACTGAAGTGTCAGGGTCATATGTTTTTAATAGTTTCTCTACATGTGTTGGCATCTTGTGCAAGGAATTGTGGAGTGCCAATGGACCCTGTGTCATCCATCCCAAATTTTGATCAACCATGTCTTCTTCTTCACCGTACTCCTCCTCTTCTTCTGAATCTAATAATTCAATCTCCAAATCTATTGATTTGTCTCCACCTTCACTTCCTCCATTGTCTTACCCTCACTGCCTCTACCAAAACCTAAGCCCAAGAGTGTGTTGCTAACTTCTTCTCCTTGTAGGAAAACAAGAAGTTCCTCTTCATTCTCAATATCTTCATCCAGCTCTCCAAGAGTGGTGAGGATTACTTCTTTAGTAGACAATACTACGACTCCTATGGGTGTAGTCTTTTGTTTCCTTTACGAAGAGGGATTGTTATGTACTCCTGGGATTAGTCCAACCACTTTGGAAAACTAATGGGTGATGGGATGGACCAAGTGAAGGTGATGATATGATATTTATTCTTTGGGTCTGGGTGGTGAGGAGTAACCAACTTTAGAGTTGTGCATGGGAGAGAGGGAGTTCGTGTTACTACCTTGATCAGATGATAGATATGTGGGGTTGAGAGGAAATTCAGCCATAAACAACTCGCAAGCCTCCTTCTAGTGCCATAAATGTTGACAGTGCTAGAATCACCAACATTCAGGGGATCTCCCTAGTATGAAGTGCCATCTAGACCTCACATCATTTGGTGTATGAGTCTAGTCTGGTACAATGGCCTAGTTTCCACTATCTTAGAGATTTTCCTTAGCTCTTGTTTTTGAGCACATGAAATTGTTATGCTTGAAGCATCAAAACGGTGAGGTGAGTGTGCCTGGTGAGTGCGTAATGTAACTCTATGTCTGAGTTCTCTTACTGTCAAAGGGAGGAGGTAAAGTGAGCCTCTTTATGAGAGAGAATAGTCCCAACCCAGGAAGAAACACACACGAACAACAAGAAGGATCTATCCAGCATCCAACGGAATAGTCCACAGCATATGCGGCAGTCGTGAAAACCAAAGCTCAAGGGAAAACTCCTACAACATCCAGTGGAATAGTCCACACAGGGTGATGGTTGTTAACAACAAGAAATATACAAAGATGGTCTATCTAATGTGTAATGGAGTAGTCCAAATGGACGTGACAACGATGATAAACAATACAACATATCTTCAACAATATGAGTACTAAAATAACCGAACTATTTCAACTATATTAGTACATTTTAAGAAAACATGCACTACAAATTTTTAAACAATAATCTTAGAAATGGATACAAAACATGTGTTAAAACTTGTTGGCCTGAGATAGGCTTCTGAATTAAGCGAAAGATCCAAGACACGTTTGAACACCATACATCACTAGTCCTAGTAGTGTGAATTGGAGCCACTGCTCGCTCCTCAAAGAACAAACTACAATATCTCAAGGCTATGAGGGAGGAACCAAGGTGAAAAGTCCTTTGCTCATACAGTGAGGAGGTATATATAGCCAAGGGGGTATAACTAGCCCTTGATTTATTATGACTTTTTGATTTTACATGACTCTTCAACTTCATATGTGGGTCTCTTGGACTTCCACTTTACATTACATTAATTAAAATAAGTACGGGCCATAGTAGTGAACATGTGGCTGAGACAACTCATGACACAGCTTGACATGACATTGCTGACTTGTACTGGTTGACTGTGGTGTTTGTGTTGATTTGTTCTGCTATTGAGTGATGATATGCTCTCGGTGTAACATGTTTTCACCTCCAAATGGAAAAGTGTGTGGGGACTTCGATGGTCTTGGTCTTTTCTTGATGGTGCATGTTCATGCGTCCCTTTCGCTCACTTTCTCGATGTGCTTCATGTGTTCATTCGACTGCAAGCAAGTCTTCTAGCATGCTCCTTTTTTCCATCCCATTCGTCGTTGCGCCATGTTTCCTTGATGTACCTAGTCTTGCAATCATTCATGATGACACTACATCGAATCCAAAAAATATCCTAGTCTACCATGATGCATTGCTTTCCATTTTAGTACAGGTGCTTGGGAGTGGGTCAAGGCACTAAGACTATGGAGAGCACAACATAGGCAGTGATGCGAGGCTCTGGAGTAGTACTGGGAAAAACTATACAGATGTCACTAGGAGAAATATTTTTACAATTTGAGACAATAGTGATAGGTACAGGGAAAAATCCAGCTGGGCGGTAGAACTACGCAGTTTCTGAGAGCAAGGCTAGGCGGGCTGTTGGGGAGCTACCAGGCCAATCTATCTAATTTTCCAAGGGAGCACTAGGCAAGTAATCCAACTGGGGTCTGCAAAATTTCTCTAGGGAAGGCAGTGTGGGTAGCAAGAGTCACTAGAATAAAATTCTGTGCAGTTTTCCAAAGGAGCACAAGGTTGGGCTGTGGGAACTAGTGGTCAAAACTGTGCAATTCTAAGAGACAATCCATGTCCACACAGTTCTGTGTAGTTTTTGAGCAGGTTGCAAAGCATGGAAGAAGGGCTAGATAGGACAGCTTTGCCCAGTTCCTGTGCTGCTTGTGGAGTGGGGAAGAAGGGCCGATAGGATAGGACAAATCTACGCAATTCCTGGGCTGGTTGCAGAGTAGGCAGGAAGGGAAAGACATGACAACTCTATGCAGTTCCTAGGCTAGTTGAAGAGTGGGAAGGATGGGTAGGGCATGAAATCTCTATGCAATTTTGGAGCTCAATACAGCCAAAGGTCACATCTCAAATTCTTTTTCCAGTTGACTAGTGAGAAGATTTATGGAAGGTCTTATGGGAAGCACAAAGTGGACCAGATTCTAGGAAAACTTATGTGCAGTTCTGGGGGTTAGTTAGCTTGCTCATTTCCATAATTGTGTATAGAAGGATTCCCAAAGGACAATCTCAAGATTTGTGTATTTCTAGGCAGTAGTGCATGGCCACAAAGATTGCATCTGGTTGATAAAGGGTTGTTCGGTCAACATATTTTCAGGAAAATTGACTAAGTGTGAAAGAAAGTGTACTCATGCAAACACAACAGTTTGATCACACACTTAGGATGGCTCAATGACAAGACACATCAAACCAACAACACAACATGTGCTCGGTGAGACTAACTCAAAGGTTAAGAGCGACAAGTGTGATAGTTGAAATATGTCTTCGAGCAACCATGACGACACTTGTGCGAAAATGTTTACAACTTAGTTTGTTGGTGTGACCGATGTCAACAGAGCAAAAACATCTCATACACACAAAGACAAACCTTCAAAATGTGAGAACAAACTCGCAAGAATGACATAGCGATCAACATGCCAAAAGATAACCGGTGATCAATCAAGCGAAAAGGGTGTGAAAACTCAACAAGAGCACATGGGATGAGCCAAAGTGTTTGTGACCATCAAGGGAAAAACCATGGAAGGCTCTGAAATTTGGATGCAGGCCAAAATTTTGGAGGGTGTTGCAGCCGCTACAATAGGGTATTGAGAAAGTATAATGTTACATATTAATTACTTTGAATAATGAATAATGGTTGTCAATGTTATAGGTTGATTTATTATGGCTAGAAAGTTATTCACTTATTATAAAATCATAATGAAATTTGTTCTTCTATCTTGAGATGGTGTAGATCTAAAAGGAGATAAGTTACGTGATTGTCTAACTGATGATAAGAGGTTTTCATCACTAGTAATCGATATTGATTTCTTAGTTAAATATGCTAATTTGTAAATTGTGCACATTCTCTTTTATTGTCAACAGTTAATTATACATTTAGTATTTGTATAACCATGGGAATATGTTGACTCAATCGAGGTATGCGTATAATATTTTTTCATAATGTTAGATCATAATTTTTTGGATTGTCTTCATATTTATGGATGAATAAAATATACGATTTTTTATCCTATTTCTATTCACAACCAATATTAATGTTGTCTTGTCCATGTGAAAAACCTACCCACTCAGTCAAGAATTCCCTTAATATATTATTCCTTATACAAGTTATGTTAGCTATCCAGTTATTATTACAATAAGCTCCATTGAATTTCCAAATAAAAATTAAGCCTAGCTTTTAAAATAGTTACATTTATTTTATCATAGGTTATTCATAATCATGTAATAGAGCTAGAATATATTGATACCTTGGCTTGAATGCTTGGTAAAACCAATAAGTGAAGGTTTTGGAATATGTATGATCTATGGTTGACTCAAAATTGAGGCCCACTTGCATGAATTGAAATTACAAGATTTTACCCATTATTGCAATAAGACAAAGATTATAATTCTCTTGATAATCCCACAAAGGAATTTTGTCCCCAAGCCAAAACCATTGTTAGAACCTACTATGAAATACCCATTAATGAGTATCATTTCAAATTATTCTCATTCAAAAACATGCATGTAAAATTAAAAATATCGTTGAAAACTTGGCATCATTAAGTAAATCCTTATGAGCCTTGTTTGAAGATTACTTGTGTTATAGCTTAGAGCTACACCCTTCTTCTTAACATACAAACATTGTGTGACCTTAAATGTGCCAAGTATTATATGGGAGTCATTATTACAATGAGAAAAGGTCCACATCTACAAAGTCATTAGTAATATAATAGTTGAGTTAAAAGAAAGGGCACAATGAACAATACATTGAATATACAAAGAAACTTTATGTCCAATGGTGAAAACATTATCCATTCATACTCTTAGGAAATATATTACTTATTTTACACTGTTAGAATCAAACATATTAATCCATGGTTAAATCATAGCATAGTTTATAACATAGAAAGAGAATAAAGAGTCTACATAGAAGGAAGGTATTCAATAAAAAATTTATGATGCACACACAATCACCTCCCTTCACTTTTTTTAATAAAATTTGTTCACATGGTTGATAGATATTCTCCTTAAGAAAAGTCCAAAATATCCTATGATAATCCCATGCCTTGGATCAATGATTGATCTACATCACAAATTTTTCCCATGGGAGATATAATTTTTTGTTAGATACCTGGCACTACCCATGGGTTTTGAAATAATGACCCTAACATCAATGAGTTCCTTAACAATACTATTAGATGGATCAATACAAAGGCAATGAATTACCCTACTTTTAATGTCATTAATTTTGTTGTTAATTTTATCAAATACATTGAGGTGCACATTGAAGAAAATCAAATAATTTCATTGATGGATGTTGCTTTGCAAGAAACACCTATGAGATGGTGGGGAGTTCATTGCAATCAGTTGCAGAATTGCGACTTGGTTAAGTCTGTTGTGCTATGTCAGTTCACTATTCCTAAAAAGAGATCGAATATAATCCCTATGTACAAGTGTTATACTAACCCTTAGAAGCATGTTCATGTTTGTAGCACTATTTAGAGAAAGGTCATATTTCATATTGAGCTATGGATGCATCAACTTATTCATACATTGGGAAGATTTCTTCAAGCTTGGTATTCAAAAGAAGAAATGAAAAGGTAGAGGGTTAGTTGGGATGGATTGATAGCTCAATTTGGTAATGAATTTATCAAGTGAGGATGAACATATAGATAAAACTTTGAAGGAAATTAAGATGGTACTATTCTCCACATGAAATCCAATGGTTTAATTCAGTAGCAATGTAGGCTACAAGAGCCTACATGAGTTAGGATTCCAAGAAGCTACCACTTGCGGTAAAATTAACAAAGAACATGAAGAGGATGATTTGGAGGAACTAAGGCATTTCTAGGTCAAGGAATTTGAAGGTGAAAGGAGTATTAAGGATGATCCTATAAATAATTCTCCACATCTGAATCCTTTGAAGTTGCGCAAGCGTAACATTGGAATTGAAGACAAACCCAAGCTAGCTTCTATTAGTGATTATTGGGATGAATAAACTACAAAGAAAATATTTGATTTATTGAAAGAGTATGAGGATTTATTCCCCCCGTCATTTTCATAACCTAAAGGTATAAATGAAATTTGGGAGAAATGAGGATTTTTCTTAAACCTTATACTAGGCTAATTAAGCACCAACCATAGCATCCGAATCCATGAATTAAAGAAAAAGTCAAGAGTGAAATTGATAAAATGTTGGCTACAAGTATCATATTTATAGTCGGTGAAGTTGAACGGATTAGTCCCATTGTTATCCATGATGAGGATTGAGATGATATCAAATTTTGTGTATATTATCATAGTCTCAATAATGTCTGTGTTCATGATTGATTTCCCACCACTTTCAATAATGAGGTGTTAAACAATGTTGCAGGGCACACAACCTATTCTTTTATAGATGGGCTTTCTACATATCATCAAGTTCATATTGGAGAGGAGGATAAAAAGAAAACCACTTTCACCATTGAATGGGTTTCCTATGCTTATAATGTCATGTTATTTGGACTTAATAATTTTGTGTGTGGCTGAAAGGATTTAGTCACATAGATTAGTCAGTCAATGAGTGACTACAACTAAGATCTCTCTGTGACATGCATGTGACTGAGGCCCAAAACCCTAAAACATTGGTATGAGATTCAATCCCTATAATTTCAACTTCATTCGAACCCATTCCTCCACGGATCTTCCCCAGACCTATGCGAGCCAAAAACAAGAAAGAGAATAGAAGAATGTATCATGATGATGTTCAAGTGAGGTTGAGGTCACTTGTATTTATAACCTTCTAAGGGTGCCCAATTTCCTTTAGGACCGACCTGATCAAATATGCACATGTGGGATTATAATTAAAAAATACACTTTCCCTTGTCCAAATTAGATGATTTTTAAGTTGATTTGGGTCCTACTGAAAATAGGAATTGAATGTAATAATCATCTCCATAAAATAGGGTTTCTAAAGTGAAATTTGGCCATAGTTACCAATTTTAACACTCCCTCTCAACTAGGGAGAATTCCACCTGCATCTTGTCATGTGTATCCTATCATCAAATCATATCTAATATCAAGTATCACGTATCATCACTGTTCATCTCAATTCATCTCTTTCTTATTCCTATTTATCTCTTGTTTGTCCCTACACATATGTTGAACATTCTCGAATCTGAAAGAAGAAGAATTTGACATTAGAGAGGAGTTGAATCTACCACCCTTTATCCATCAGGGAGCCACTGTTACCACCCCTAATATCTTCTAGTGGGGATCCTAATACCACTACCTGAAAAACATGAGTGAGAATCCAAATCTATGATGTACATAAACATCAGAGAGCCTATCTCAACCTGGAACAACATCAGGGAGATTAATCTCAACCCATAAACATATCAGGGAGCACATCTCAACCTAAAACCTCATTTGGGAGCACATATCAATGCGGAATCTCATGGGGGAGCTAAATATATTGAACCCCATATCAATAAATAGGTGATATATGGGAGCACATCTCAACCCATCATATTCCCTACCGATCTTCCCATCAATGTGTTAATTCTTCTTAGGGCTATATTGTTCTTTGTTTTGATAGTTTCATTTCTTCATTAACACATAAATTTCACCCTATAACATAATATTATTCATATTTATATCATTATAAACACATGCAACTATGTAGAAAGAACAATATCAACATCACCAATGCAGCGAAACATAAAGGAACAATAGAAGAAAAGCATTCACACATAGAGACACTAGGATTGGTAAGAGACCAGGAAAACCCATTATGGGGAAAACCCTTTCAAATTATTCTTCTTATTAGATAGCCATCAAATGATTTATAAAAATAGAGTACAATGATCCAAAAGTTCATCTCTACAACCATTTAGCAAAAATAACTACAACATCCATGTAATGAACCCAAGAATGCTTATATTGAAAATCTCGATTCTGAAGCCTGTAATAAACTGTCAATGTCTGCGGTCAACTACTGAACTCCATGGTCAACGAGAAAATAATTTAGAAGACTCATATTTCATATTTTAGTTCTCGGTCACTTGAAGGAGGAGTCATTCGAGCCACTATAGCTTCGCAGTAGCTCCCTTAAGCCTAATATGTGATTGACTAGGGTCAAATCTAGATTGTGGAAAGAGAGCGACTGAGATTCTACAACCCTAACTCATGATCACATGCAAAGTGAGTTATCTGTATGACTGGAAGGTTCTATTTGCATGCATGAGCCTTTATGGGAGTGATTGTGATCAAAATAATTCTATGTCATGCCTGCGAGTATGGTGCAAAAACCTAGATCTGGAATGTGAGCTTTGAACCCTGCAATTTCACCTCAGAGTGAACATGTTCCTCCGCAGAAAAACCTCATACGTGTTGGTGAGCTCCAGTATTGTAGCAATAATACTACAACTCCTGGGGCTTCCTGTCTCTCATTTTATCAACCCGGTAGTTTGTACAAACTTGGAAGCGACGGTGCTATATGCACAAGTACTAGCTCTTGTCGCAGCTGTCACTTGATCAGCTGGCACAAGTCCGCTAGGGCTCAAGCCAACTTCTATGGCTCACAAAAGAAGCTCTATCAATGATGGATGAAAGCTAGCTCAAAGAAGACTAGTCTAC